>JAUCBJ010004193.1:0-14392 GCA_032718475.1 Nemertoderma westbladi
GTGGGGCGAGCCACGAAGTTGGCGGAGCCTTAGCGAATTGGCACTGTTAGGGGGTGGGTCAATTTATGCAAATAGTTGTCGTTGTCGTCGTCGTCGTCGTCGTTGTCGTCGTCGTCGTCGTCGTCGTCGTTGTCGTCGTCGTTACGATTTTGACATGCTAATAACTTTGTCGGATTTAAAGCTGCCAAGTTGAAAATTTGTAGGTATCAATATGAGCAAAAGTTGAGATTTTTGAGAGACTTTCAGACACCATCAGTGCAATGGTCTCCCGCTAGAGGGCCACATGTCTAAACATTAAATGCCCTCCCATTTCTTTGCTTTTAATCCGTTTAAGCTGAAACTTGGCAGATATGTATAATATTCAAAATGTAGATGTTTTTTTCACAAATAATGTTTTTGCTATACTATATTAATAATTTTTAAATTCTTAAGAAATAATTATCTGCTTCATCAAAATTATTGACTTTTTCATTATTATTAATCATGACTCACACTAAATGTAATATTTAAATGAAAATAATTTAATTTAAAGTTTAATTAAGATAAATAAGCACGTCACCAATAGAGGCACATAAATTTATCAGTCCATCTATACGCACCTGTTTGTGTTGTAATTAATTGTATATTTATGTACAAAAATAAGCAAAGTTTCTGATCTCTGGCTCTGGTATTTTTCAAAAAAAAACTCTCGGTCAGGTTCACCGTAATTACGAAAGGAGTCTCTGTTTCAAGTCTAGTCATAAATAATATTTTACTGAAATTACCTGAAAAATTTTTACGTAACATTATTTAAAACAAAAGTATCACACATTTTGCATTGATCGAAAATTGCAGAACAAGAAAGTATAAATTTTAGCACAGCATGTAATTTTAGATATATTCAGAAACATAAACTAATATATGATATATTTTCTGAAGGCTCAGAGTATGTAGAATTCAGTGATAGTTCAGTGATAATTCAGTGGCCGACCGACCTTAAATATTATCTGTAATAACTATTTACTTGTTTGGAAAGTAGCACGTTACATTGTGATGATCCGAGTGGCTTTGTTACACGAACGAACGTTACGTGAGTGAGTGAAAATAAAGCCACGAGGATCAGAACACTGTAAAGTACTTTGCAACAAGGATGTATGTAGTTTTATTACAAAATTGTAACATTACGAAATGATTGTACATATATTATAAGTGATAGAAACTGTACAAATTATATTAGTTGTTGTATAAATAAATGTAAAAATGACATAAATTATGTTATAAATAAATTAACTTATATTTATGGTGGCGTTTGGAGCCATGTTATAATAATATAGCTAGGCCCTCCCGGTTATTAATAACTATACCCCGCCACCACCAGTAGGTAATGCAGTAGGCATATCTGGATGTCAGACAAATTTCCACCTATTGTTTACGTGGTAACCAATGACGGCGTTAAGTAATGTCCACTGAGGGGACATTACTTAACGGATAACACCAAATACAATACTAGATGTACAGGCCAATACAATGATGTAATGTCCACTAAAGTTGTAAAGTGCTAAATAACAACTCGCTGTTAATACTAACAGCGTTGAGTAATGTTACAATTTTGGAATAAAAAATATATACTGCTTGAGTGCTTGTCCCTTATTTTCCACTGCCTGTAACCATTATTTTAATACGATATTTTAGGATAATTGGTAACAGGCGTGGGACACTTGCTTGCCTGTAACCATCTATGTAAATGTATTGAGAGCCGGTTACAGATGGCGGGACGTTTTATGGTACGACTGACACTGACAAACACAAATTATAAATGCTGCGTTTGAACATTATACATCAAATGAAAGCATTTTCAAGGAGGATTTCTGAACTGTTATTGTTTTATCGAGGTACCAATTAAATACGATTCTATCAGCTTTAACGTTGGTTACAGGAGGGGATAGTTTATGTTTTTCTCTCCATCTTAGGCTCTCCAAACCCACATATCTTCAAAAGTTTTCGATGAATTTGTATAATTGTTTTTGTGTGTTACAGCTGAGTAATTACAGATTCTTAAAAAAAAATGTCAAGGTGTGCCTGTAACCATAAATGCCATTATTCAATTTTTGCCATTGGTGACATTTTTACTGGTGTAGTAGAAAACAAAATGTTCCAGGATCTCCTATATGCTAACTATACATCTACAGACTATGATGTTTCTTAAAATTAATAGACAAATTGTCGAGCTTTCATTTGGTATTTAACATATTAACTTTTATTGACATTAGATTGAAACTAGAGCTCCTTATTTAAGTGCTTCTAAGGGGCCGTGCATAAATGATGTCATGGTCGAATGGTGGGGGGGGGGGGGGGGGGGGTTGCAATTTGGTGACAATTTGTGACATTGGGGAGGGGGGAGTAGCTATACTTGTGACGTCACAATAGCACTTTGGCTAACAAATAAAATACATAAGACCAACATCAACAGCCAAAGTGAAATCTATTCAAGTAGAGTATTCGCGAATCGAGGTGATAAAGTGTTAATTCTAAGTGGCGATAAAGATGAAGAACACCACATTGACTGGTTATAGATAAGGACGAGGTAGAGTTAGACCCAGGAAGTGGCACATTAGACGGTCGTATACCTGGTGCACTTGCGGTGATCGATGTCGAAACTCAGATGTGGTCATTCCCATGGGAGTGAATATGCGGGGTGTCTTCCTTGTTTAGTCATTGTGCACAGCTGAATCACCATTGTGTATGCACGGTACTTCATATAGCGCGCCATTTGGTGGTCTCCGCAGTGAATGTTTGGATTTGACCTGACCAAATTGGTTTACTACGGAAGATCCGCAGTGGGCACACCTGAGCGGGTGTGGGCCACTCGGAATCCGACGAGGCGGCGCACATATTGACATTTGGCGTATGTACATTTCTTACAGTTGGGGGCCACTGGGTTAATAGTTTTTACGGTATACTTTATCAGAGCCCCGGCAGCTGAAACAGCCAGTGCCGCTAGTCGGTGGGGTTGACTTGTTGACGAGAGGCTATTATGAGGCGCAATGGGATACGCATTGCGTATCTCCTTCTGTCAGCCAATACTGGCCGTACAGCAATTAATGAAATATTAACATTTAGTATTAATATTTCAAATTTAACCTTTTTGATTAAATATACAGGGTATGATTTGTGACGCGACGTTCAATTTTTAAAATTTTGGATTTCATGAGATTTTATTCAGTAGAAATATAATTACATCAAGGTCTCACTTTTTTGTATGTTTTGGCCACTTTTTTGTATATTTCTCCGGCCCCCGTGTATTTTCTATTTATTTTAGAGACATACCGTATTTACTCAAACAAGAGCCCCCCCCCCTCCCCCCCTCGAATTAACGCCCATTTACCATCAAATTAGCAACTTAAACGCCTTCCCCCTAAGTCTAACGCCTAAATTTTAGCACAGCATGTAATTTTAGATATATTCAGAATCATCAACTAATATAATTATTTTCAATAGTAATGAATTTCAAATGTACTCATTTTAGTCTTTTCAATTAAAAATATTCAATACAAATGTTTATTTTGCCACATTACGTAGTTGAACACTTTTGTTGTAAAACAGGCTCATGTCTCATGGATTGATTGCTAAGTTTGATCAGCAAATTAATTAAGACTACCGGCAATAATTTATTAAAATAAACGCACAAGCTAAATATAATAGAACAGGTTACAGTTTTATTAATTAAAATAAACTCACAAGCACTCTCTTCGAAGGTCACAGTAAAAGGTCCATTAGGTTCAATAGATCCAGAGAACGTAAGTGAACCTACATCTTTTAGAGTACAGTTGTAAACACCAGCATGTTCCTTCTTGCAGCCAGAGAATTGGTATTTGATGTAGTATGGAGTGTCTGTTTGTCCATCAATGTTGGGTGTGTCTCCTGCTAGGTATTCCCCCCCTACTAGACAACTATCAACTGATTGTATCTCTGGAATCACTTTTGAGGACCCAGCAGGTGCATCAAATGGGTTTGGAAATACTGCGGCGAGTTCTACCTCGTCGGTACTTCCGGGTCTCTGGAACACTAACTTTGACTGAGAAACTCCAGGCTGATTGACAGAATCATATCCAACGCAATATATATCCCAACTGACAGTTAGGCCATCGCAATAAACAATAGAGGATCCAGATATCTTCAGTTTAGGATCATTCGGTACGAACTTGGTAAATACCTCCACGGCAATAACATCACCTGGTTCCAAATTAATTAAAAATATATATAAAATAAGTATATAATAACAATGAAATGACAACGAAATTTTATTTCAATTATTTCCGAATGTGAGAATATATATTCCCAAATTTCAATTTTAATTTTAATTATCAAAAATAATAAAATTGACCCTAACAAACTTAATATCCTATCCTATAAAATGCTATGTGGGGCGAGTGACGAAAGTAAGCGAGCTTAGCATACAGGTACCACTAACTCAATCGGTGTGTCTGTTGTTCTGTTGATCTGTTCTGTTGAATTGTTGATCTGTTGTTCTCGACAGATTTGATAATGATTGTCAATAATTTTCTTAATTTTCTTAATTAATTTTATTTCTCAAAATAATATTAGGATTATTATTTTTTGATAGGATTTCTGTGTAGGCCTACGGTATTTGAATTGTCTAATTATTTACACTGATGCATTAACAGAGGGTACCGGTAAATTAAATTAATTATTTGAATATCATTACTCAGTTACTGCATCTACTGCATTTAGCTGTTTAGTACTGCGTTGATTATATTCCTACAGTAAACCATACCTGGCTTCGCATAATGTATTGATTGCATCGATAGTTATAAGGATCATCAGTCTGCGTTTAGGAAATATATTTAAATACAAAACAGGACGAGCAGAACGATGCTTATAATGAAGACGAGTACTGCATTTATTATATTCTAAATTTTGATTTGTGTCTCATAAATGAGCCTCGTGCTGCGCGAAGTCCCCACGAACGTGTCGTTCTGTTGATATGTCGCTGTTTTTTTGCAGTGTTCAATTTTAAACGTTAATAACTCAGCTAATCCTTGATGAAATCTATCCAAACTTGTGGATCAACACATGTAGTCTGGCAAAAGTTTAGAAATTTTCCAAGTTGAATTTCCGTGTGGCCTTCGAGAACCTAAGATAATAGCGGTTAATTAGGGTGATTAGGGTAAAAAATAGAATTTTCAAGCTATTGCAGCCCAGACAGCATTATTTAACACCCTACCCTGCCTGTATTTCAATTCCTATTGACTCTACTATAAATGTTGTATTGCTATCTCAGGTAAATGACAGATACTTTATAATAACATAAATACTACTGTACTATGCATGGCATGGCAGTTGTGTAGGCTTATATCTGAAATAGTTTAACCACAATATATTTATCTGGTTATTTTTTAATTGAATTTTTGCAAAGTAGTAAAATTAATGTTCTTAAAAATATGATTATTATTTTATATGTAACCTAGGAAATTATCTACATTTTTTCGCTGCAGCTTTAAGAGTGTACATTGATTTAATATTATTTCAATACCCATATTACTACATCGGCATACGATGCGTTGGCGTTGTATCACACATCTCCACATAGATGTATCAGCAGTTACTCGCACAGTTTCGAAACTTCGCATAGTTATAACTGTATAAAGATCGTCAGTCTGCGTTTAGAAAAAATATTTTATGACAAAACAGGACGAGCGACGAGCGCAACGAGGCATATAATGAAGACGAGTACTGCGTAGACTATATTCCTATAAACCATACCTGGCTTCGCCTTTTGAACGCATCTTTAGTGATAAAGATCGTCAGTCTACGTTTAGGAAATATATTTAAATACAAAACAGGACGAGCATAACGAGGCTTATAATGTATTTTAGAGACTCAGACGTTCAATCACATTTCGATTATGGGTGATTTTAATTCCCACCCTGGAACTTCATTTTATACAGAGCTTTATAATTGATCAGTTTTTAATAATCTCTCCATTGCCGACGTAATTACTCTACCAAGCGACTCTTACACCTTTGTAAGTGAAGCTCATTCTAGTTAATCGTGGTTAGATCATGTGTTATGCTCAGAACAATTAATGACTTATACTATAAATATTAAAGTGCTTTTTCAATATTCTATTGAAGACCATATGCCGTTACTTACTTTATTTGATATTGTTACTGAATCTAATGTAATACCACCGGTGGTTAAGAATGTAAATAGTCATAGTAAATTAGACTGGAGCCACACTTCTCCGGACAACCTATATAAATATGCTGAGAATGTTAGTAGTAAGTTAAATTACATTGATATTGATATAGGTTTGATTAAATGTAGAGATACAAACTGTGTAGCACACCGTAATGAAATTGATAAACTGTATAATAATTTTACTGATATTCTTTACGCATCCGCTGTTTCGCATATTAAGAAGTTTCCTAAGCGTCATCATGATAGTAAATGGTCGCACATTCCTGGCTGGAATGAATTTGTCCATGATAAGCATGCTGACGCTAGGAATAAATTTTAAATGTGGCGTGAATGTGGTTCACCTCGGCAGGGTCAAATTCATTTAGATTATTTGCGCTCTAGGGATACTTTTAAGAGAGCAATGAGAAAATGTAAAAATGATGAACAGAAAATTAGAAATGATATCATGGCAGAAGCCCTGTTATCTGACAGCAATTCAAGTGACTTTTGGGATAAAGCGAGGAAATATACCTCTACAAGTAGCCCTTCCCCTATTAAAGTGGGCGGTGCCCTGGGCGCTGCTATTGCAATTGGTGACATGTGGAGTGATCATTTTTCACAGCAATATAATTGTGTAAATGATGATTCAAACAAAGGTTATGTTTTAGATAAGGTTAAATTAGGATTACCAAACGAGTTATTAGACTCTGATATTGTTAAGTTACATTACATGAGGTTATTGATTCAATTAATAGTTTAAATACCAATAAGGCTGTTGGTCCGGATATGTAAACAGCTGAGCATTTTTTAAATGGGTGTAGTCTAAATTTATTTAAGGTTCTATCTGTGCTTTTTACTAGTATATTTGTACACGGGTACTTACTATCTGGAATGATTGACTCTGTCATACCATTTCATATCATTTTATTTGTTTGTGTTGATTTGGCTGAGTTTTTAACGTTTAAAATTGGACACAACAGATCGACAGAACAACTAACAGATCAACAGAACAACGACGAAAGTAAGCGAGCTTAGCATACAGGTACCACTAACTCAATCGGTGTGTCTGTTGTTCTGTTGATCTGTTGTTCTAGGACAGGGTGGGGCAGTGGCGTGGTGGCCATACTTCTATTCGGGAAAATTCCCGGGCCCCCTTGACGCTCAGGGCCCACCGGGCCCGTCAGGGTCAGAAAATTATATTGATGTTATAAAAAATTATAGTAGTAGGTATTACATATTTCCAATAAGATTTAAGCAACGAAACCAAAACAATAGCTATAAAGGCCCCATGTCGGTCGCAGTTAGCAAGCACAGCACTAATCTAAGAGGGATTGATAGGATGAGGGGGGCTTATGAATGACTACAGCTTAACGCACTGGGCTACTGGACTAGAGGATTACTGCATTAGCAGATTAGAGTAGGCTACTGAACTAAACCACAACCTGACAACTATTGAACTACTGGCACCAGCCAGGCCAGACTACTCAGCTACCGGACTACTACTGTACTATCAGACAATGCAGCAATGGACCCGGAGCAAGTAGAGCGAGAGTTCGAATGTTCCGTATGTCTACGACTTTTACATCAACCACGAGTTTTAATCAACTGCTCCCACTGTTTCTGTTACAAATGCATCATCAAATTTTCTATACAACGCGGTGATGGATTTTCGTTGGAATGCCCTCGTTGTCGGAATCCCACCGAGGTAGAGAAACTGGATATTTTGCCGACAGTAAATCATGTCGTCACTTCTATGATTGATATGATTCGAAAAGAAAAAACATGCTACGAGTGCGGAAAAAACAAAGGAACCAATCCCTGCGAACGTTGTGACACCGAATTGTGCAGAAAGTGCGAACTTTACCACGTCTGTGTCGCCAATCCACCAAATTCGGGAGCAGCTGGAGAACCGACGGGATGTTGGTCTAATGACGTAGATCTCGATAAACAAGGAGCTGTTGGTGGATCTAAAGAACCGGATCCCGATCTGTGCCAACTCCATGGTCTAAACAAACGCCATTATTGCGAGAAATGCGAATGTGTTGTTTGTCGCCAATGTCATTCCGTTGACGATGTTTCTAAAGATCACGAGGTCTGGTATACGAACAAAGTCTGTAATTCAATCAGACGAAACTTAGTAGAAAGTCCGGGAAAGTTGAGATCACGATTGGAGACTAAACTAACAGTGTTGGAAGGAATTCTGGGGGATTTCAACGACGTCACTAAAGTTTCTACCGACGACATCCGCAAACACTTCCAATATTTGTACAACGAATTAAAAGCAGCTGAAGATACAATGATGAAGCAGGTCCGAGATTTAAATACCAAAACGGCGGGAAAAATATCAGCAGGGCAGGAAATCCTCGCTAATATCGAAATTCCTGAAGAAAACGAATATTATAAGAAGATAAAGAATTCCGAGTTGATCAGAGAAATAGCGGAAGCCAAGAAGATCCTAAAGAAATACAAAGAAATCGAACAGCGGATTTCTGAGATCGAAGTTGTAGAGGTACCGGAAATTCGTTTCGTTCCGGTCGAGTTACAGAAGGGCCTGGAAGGGATTACCGGCCGCGTTGATATTATAGATAGCGGCGATGGAGGAGAGAAGATGGCGGTTCCAGTAGAAGAACTGGAGGTTGAGAAACGTTTTGACCTCCGCCAATACGAAGATATTTTATTAAGAGATCCGCCGCTAAATGAAACATGTCGGATCGACTGTCGGAGAATGGGAATCGGTAAAGTGGGTCCCATTGGTGGTCGTTATGGGAACCTGGGGATAACCGATTCCCTAACTAACAGGATTTCTGTTTACGAATTAAATGACGACGATTCTTTGTCTTTACGTGGTGATCCTATTATTCTAGAATCCGACTGCAACGCCGAAAAGAAACAGATTAAGTTTCTAGATAACTACTACGGGGAAACCTGGATCGCCGCAACGGAAGAATGTGTATTTGTAATAAACCCAGACGAAGGTGATGTCAAACATTTGTGTCTTAGTAAAGAGAGATACCGGGGTCAACTAATAGGCCCAATGGTCGGTATCCATCGTGATTACCTGCTAACGTCAAACAACTGCGTGATTAAACTGGACCTGCGCGATTGTTCTAAGGAATGGATATCCCGTATCGAAGAACCCGGGAAACTCCGTTCCACTACCATCGGTAGTTCACCGCACCATTTATACGTCGGATTATTCCAACCTAACGAACATAAATTATCCATATGTTTCTATAAGGTTACCGGCACCGGACCCAACGTTACTCTCGTATTGAATAGAAGGGTATCCGTTCTTGATTGCGGTAAATCCATCCCTATTGGGGCGGTGGAACTACTGTCGTATCCATCATCGCATTACTTAGTTCCTCTAGAAGAAGAAGATAATTATTATCTGGGGGTTTATAAAGGCGATAGAAGCGGAACTAAAGTATCCCGATTGGGTGCCGTGCCAGTAAACGGGTTCGGTGGGATGGCTGTTGTGTATAATAATGGAGAAACACAAGGATTCTTTCTGTACGAAACTCGTAGTAACAGTTTACTTTATATTAAATATAACTGAATCAGCTACACCTTAATCGATAAATTGAGTTTTAACTCGCTAACTATATATAACTGTTTACTTAACTCGTTATTTCATTTAATACAGGATCCAGTCTATGGCCCCGTATTTTATATAAGACTGAGCTACCCCACATAGATATTTAGTAAAGATATGCGAAATTATAAAAAATTTTCACCAAACGGTTCCGCTGGATTTTTAGAGGGTCTTAAACATAGCAACGGAGGAACTCCCCATAGCAACAGCTCTTATAGTAGATATGACGAGTTGCAATTTATGGAAGATTATTATTTTGGATTCGAAGAATTTAATGGCATATTTCGTTTTTTGAAAATCCCATAGCAACCAAGTGAAAACGACCTTCAATATTAGCTTTATTGATAATGTCCTTAGCAACGGGCTAACGTAATTTCGGTTTTTTTTACATTTCGATTCCGATATTTCGTAACAGAATAATTTTATAGTTGTGACATTTTTTATTGAAATTTTTTATTAAATTATGAAAATATAATAATGTGACATTCATTAATTTCGCGATTTATGCGAGTGACATGCTATTTATAAGTAATATAAATGGTTATAAATAAATTATTTATTACATAATAAATACGTCACGACAATTCACACAGAAACAAGATCTCCTTAAAATGATTTTCATCAAGAGTTCTTTACATATAAAGATAGATAATACTCTTAGCTTTCGAATGCACTAAATATCTCAGAATTTCATTAACATGGACTCGAGTTATTAAGGATTTCCTGAAAAAATTCCACATTTTAACTAATTTTCATAATATTTGAGTATTACAGTATAATTTTGCATTGTATATCTCTGTTGCCATGGCAGCGAATTGAATAGAAGCACTTCTAACTCAATAGGTATTCCTCACCGCGGTTGTAAATTGTTGTGTTTCCCCAGTAAATAGACCGTTTTAGACGCGGTAAAAATTGTCTAGGGTTCCAAAGTAAGTGTGACATGTTGCCAATGGCAACGCCTCAAGCTAATTTAGCAAGGTTTCTATAAAATTATTACAAAATATTTGTTAAAACAAATATAACAAACTTGCATCCAAAATGTCAATGCTTTAGGCCTCATTGTATGTCGGTTGAAAGATTACAGTATGTCTGGGTAGTTGGTAGACAGACATGTGTGAAGTTGGTAAGACTATGCAGTCAGTATCCATGGCAACAAATGTGTATTCCTGTACATACAGTGGCAACGGACGAAGGGTTGGTTGGTTTTTGTTTAAAACATGTACATAGACCTACATTGATTATTATAATTATGTGATATACTTAGGGACCACACCATAGCAACAGGGGGTCTTTACCATAGCAACATTTTATACTCCATAGCAACCATCACGCAGTTAATGAAATCAGTAGAAAATATTTGTCATACTTACTAGGCAATATAGGTGATATAAGTTGGCAATATTCAGTAGTCATTTTCCACATAGCAACAATTTTACATATTGCACAGCAACGGATGAACGATTAGTTGGTTATTGGTGAAAATTTGAACGTGGTCCTTTTTTTGATTACACAATTACACATTATATATTTGACGACCACACCGTAACAACAGGGGTTCGTTTCCATAGCAATTAGGTATCATCCATCCATAGTTTCGAGAAAGCAGTTGGATGATATTAGTTGAAAAAGTGTTAGTTCAAACAATGTTTATTTGTAAAATATTTTGATGGTGTGGCGGTGCCACTTACAAACTATGCGTAGCTGCGTAGGGCATTACAGACTCAAGACATAGTTAGTTTGTCTTGAGTAGTTTGGCTAAAGTCTGAAACTTCTACAGAAGTACAGAAGAATTTCTAAGCCGATGTTCTGAGGCTCAGAAAGGTAAACAAAAACCATAATGCATTGCGCGGTTTTCCGTAGGCCTCTGTACAAGATAAAATGAAAATCGCTCTGATTGGCCGAGCCTGAACAAAGAGAGGCTCCACGTGTACAGTAAATCAGCTGACAGATTTCGTCATCTGAGTTCCAGTCTTTTAGAGTATTAGGCGCATTGCGGCAAAAAATGGCTTATTATGTCCGCTAAAGCACTTACTCGGTACATTGCGGAGAAAATGGCTTGTTATGTCCGCTAAAACACCTACAAGGTACATTGCGGAGAAAATGGCTTGTTATGTCCGCTAAAACAACTACACAGTACATTGCGGAGAAAAATGACTTGTTATATCCGCAAAAGCTTTTACAAGGAATATGAATTTATAGTAAATTTGACACACAATTTTGAACAAAAGGGCTTTCACGTAGTAAAAAAGCGTCCCTTTCATGAATTTTAACTTTTTTATGTGTTCTACCCCCCCAATATCGACCATTGCCTTTCAAATGCGCCAAAAATTGAGTCAATACGATGAGTAGAATTGGCTTAACTTATAATTCGCTCATCAAAAACAACCGCAAATGATAGCGATAGAGATTAAATTTACAAAAGTCAGTTGGGCGACCTTAAGATGTCAATATTTTTCAGAAATATTTTTACCAGGCACTTTTTATGGCCTTGTCCAGACAAAAATGGGCACTTCACTTTAAATTTCCAAAATTCGATTTTTATGACGCGCCCTAGGGGGGGGGGGGGGGGGGGGGGGGGGGTAGTAAACGTTGGTAGGAGCACATACCAGCATTATTCTATATTGAAAAAGTCCCCTCAGGCGTCAGACAAGGCAAACTGTGTTGAAGTTACATTAGTGCCAGCCCTCCAGACCAGATAGAAATCACGATGGAGACGTACTCCATTTACACCTGTTCTATACCCTGCCTCATTCATTACCCAATAATGGCCAGCCTTTCTGTAGCAGTAGTCTGTAAATATTGAGTTGTTACTAGGAAAAGGGAGCCTAATTGCCTACCGTAGGGGGGCGCCCTCTTCCCCTCTAATGCTGTGTGCTGTGTATGTACATATAACAGTTGGGAATGCATTAGTTTCACCTGAGCTGACCATCTACCAGAGTTCAATATACCAGTCATCTCCCATGAAATAGAGGTACATAGGTAGGTGGTACTCTAATGTAATAAGCTGGTCAACGTGTTGTCTGATTGGTCAGTTTGTCTAAAAGTCATTGGATATACCTATGTAATAACTGAACGGATGAAGTGGTAGGCATTCACCAGCGTTAGCATTTCTATCATCTATACACTATGTAACAACTGTTAATTCCCAAAGTCCTGTGAGTCTTCATATTACACCCAATGTTATTGTAAAAGCCTTTGCTGAATTGCCCCGTTATTTTTATTATCTTTTACATTAAAATACTCTGTAGTTGATTTAATAAGTGTAAGAGACCGTATTATTGCTGTATCGGTGTTTTTAGAGGATCTAAGATCTATTTCCTCCGTATGTGTACTGTGAAAGGCATATTTTATGATTCTATGGCAATTCGTGACGCAAAAGGGTGATAGCTACTCTTGAACAGTAGTTACTATGACTACGGTTAACAGCTGACATTCATACGTGTTGATTTCCTTTGTTCTACGGCGTCTCTCAGTTCAGTCAGCCAATGAGAGCGTTTTTGTGGCTCCTTGTACAGAAAATTTCCGAGAAATGACGCAATGCCTATGTGCAGTGTTTACATTCAGTCTTGAGCCAAAGAAAGAACGGCTTAGAAGTTTTTTGTGCTGTACTGCTTTTTAGTCGTACACTAGTAGGTTTAATTATAAAGGGCATATATCCTTTAACTGACTACTGCAATTTAACATACCTGATGACTGCTGACTGATCATACATGCTGACTGCTGAAACATTGCAAACTCATAACAATCAGTGTTTTCATTGTTGTTTTATACTGCTATTTACCGTCAGTTCTTCATAATATGGTTGATGAATTATTATATTTGGAATAACGATAAACAACCCCGAAACCCAATGTTCTTGATATACCGAAGGTAAGAGAGAAGGGTTACAGATAAACGATTGTGACTTATGTTAAAGTGGTTTGAAGTGAATCTAATGTTATTTGATAGACCCTACATGAGTCAGCCTGTGTTCCTTTTATATGTGACTAAAATCAGTGAAGATTGGCAGATTAGTGTGCAGTATTGTGCAGCATTGTGTATGAGTGAGTCTGTTAAAGAAGCAATTCCTAAAGAATGCGCCATATATGTGGATTATAATTAAGCCATATCGTTGTGAGTAGTTTAAGTCATAACTCTGTTTATGTAGATAAAGCGCCACGTCCTAAAGGAACTGTTAATATTACCGAAGGTGAATAATATTGTCAGAGATTATATAATACTGTCAGTCGAATAATACATTAGGCTTACATAGCAATAAAAATTAAACCGTCGAACCCAATCTCCCGGGAATTTCCAGCGGGTGAATGGTCGCGCACGGATTGGTTTCGACTAGTGTAGTGAATCAAATACTTGTCATAGACTAAAAGCAGATTTATTATCTAGAAGACATCTTAATTTGGTGGGTTAAACTGCCAAAGGTCTGAAAGCGCGAACATTAAAGGATATCGCTTCTTTATTGCAGTAAGCAATAAAGTCGAAAGTACCGGTCGACCGGTAACCAGTAGGCCTGACTGCCTGATCATCCGGACCGGTACCTACAGCAGTATTATTCGATTTTGATTGTTATATACCAGTAGGCCTTAATAATTAATCAGGGACTGCAGCCCTGGTTTTTAT
>JAUCBJ010004194.1:0-81906 GCA_032718475.1 Nemertoderma westbladi
GTCAGGCCTACTGGTTACCGGTCGACCGATACTTTCGACTTTATTGCTTACTGCAATAAAGAAGCTATATCCTTTAATGTTCGCGCTTTCAGACCTTTGGCAGTTTAACCCACCAAATTAAGATGTCTTCTAGATATTAAATCTGTTTTTAGTCTATGACAAGTATTTGATTCACTACACTAGTCGAAACCAATCCGTGCGCGACCATTCACCCGCTGGATATTCCCGGGAGATTGGGTTCGACGGTTTAATTTTATTGCTATGTAAGCCTAATGTATTATTCGACTGACAGTACTATATAATCTCTGACAATATTATTCACCTTCAGTAATATTAACAGTTCCTTTAGGATGTGGCGCTTTATCTATATAAACAGAGTTATGACTTAAACTACTCACAACGATATGGCTTAATTATAATTCACATATATGGCGCATTCTTTAGGAATTGCTTCTTTAACAGACTCACTCATACACAATGCTGCACAATACTGCACACTAATCTGCCAATCTTCACTGATTTTAGTCACATATAAAAGGAACACAGGCTGACTCATGTAGGGTCTATCAAATAACATTAGATTCACTTCAAACCACTTCAACATAAGTCACAATCGTTATTGGTAACCTTTCTCTCTTACCTTCGGTATATCAAGAATATTGGGTTTCGGGGTTATTTATCGTTATTCCAAATATAATAATTCATCAACCATATTATGAAGAACTGACAGTAAATAGCAGTATAAAACAACAACTGAACACTGATTGTTACGAGTTTGCAATGTTTCAGCAGTCAGGATGTATGATCAGTTAGCAGTCCGCAGTAGTCGTTGGGGCCGCAGGTCAGTATGTTAGTTAAAGGATATATGCCCTTTATAATTAAACCTACTAGTGTAAAACTAAAAACAGTAAGGCACAAAATACTTCCAAGCCGTTCTTTCTTAGGCTCAGGACTGAATGTAAACACTGCACATAGGCATTGCGTCATTTCTCGGAAATTTTCTGTACAAGGAGCCACAAAAACGCTCTAATTGGCTGACTGAACTGAGAGACGCCGTAGAACAAAGGAAATCAACACGTATGAATGTCAGCTGTTAACCGTAGTCATAGTAACTACTGTTCAAGAGTAGCTATCACCCTTTTGCGTCACGAATTGCCATAGAATCATAAAATATGCCTTTCACAGTACACATACGGAGGAAATAGGTCTTAGATCCTCTAAAAACACCGATACAGCAATAATACGGTCTCTTACACTTATTAAATCAACTACAGAGTATTTTAATGTAAAAGATAATAAAAATAACGGGGCAATTCAGCAAAGGCTTTTACACTAACCAAAAATTAATCGAACCCTAACATTACTGAAAAAGTTTTAAAAAAATTTCATAAATCGAACGCACATAAAGTATATACCGGTAATATAGAAGCCAACAGTAGCCTACGGTAGTATTGTTGACTTCCATCAGCGGTCTTTTGGAGGGAGGGGATGGGGGGGGGGGGGGGGGTCACCATTGTTAGAAACATTACGGTTTTTGCTTTCCCTGGGTTTCTATGGGGTGTAAACGTTGTACCGACACTGTCGGCACAGTGTTGCTACAACTTTTACACCCGTTTCTATGTGTTTATTTTTAGTTTATTTTTTACCTGATTATTCTTTTACTGTTAAATGTCATTTAATTTAGTTTTCTTACTTTATGTCCCCTTATGTTCAATATTGATGGTTTATTTAGTTTAGTTCAGAAATTAATTGTTGTAGGCTGTTATCTAACGAGTTCCAGACAATGGCACCGTGATATTCTAATGATTTTTGTGGGTGTTTAAATGTATTTTATTATGTGGAATATAGCTACTGTATATACGTCATTGTTCATAAAATAGCACTTTATAACGTTACGGCACGAGTGATTTTGTTTCCCGAGCGACAACGAGGGAAATAACAAAACGAGGGCCGTAAAAGCTTTAAAGTGCTAATTATGAACAATGGCGAATCTAATTTTATTTATTTGTGGGAATTATTTGTAGTTATGCACTTAAACTTTCTAGAACAACCTACATAATGACGCGGTGACATACTGGAAATACATAGTAAATGTATGGCGTAGGGACATACTGAGAAATAATGTCGCACTGCGATATAAAGATTATTGATGTTGATGGGGAAGAAGATGAATTCCTTTTCAAGCGCGGGGACTGAATTTCCGAAACTGAGATGATTTCTGCACTTAAACCTGCCAGTCTGGAATATTTCCAGGAAGTGAGAGTTTAAAACTCTAGCAGGACCTTCATGAAGGAGACAGAAATAGTGGATTACAGCTTCTATTACGTTGTCAGTAAGCCAGTTATCATGGTATAAGGACTCAATGTCACGGCAAGAAAGGGGTAGGCCCCTAACTCATACATATCTTTGACATGGGTGGTGGGTCCTCTAAAAGTACACTATCTGTGAGACTAATACAGGGGATATCCATGGTAGGAGAGGTGAATTATGCACATTAAATTAATAAATTAATAATAAATTAATAAATTAAGCTATTAATTGCAGACTACATTACAACTTCCACTAGATAGATAGATAGATTTATACATTATGTAAAAACAATAACAAATACACCAAACAATGTACCGGTATAAAGGTATTGTCCAACATAACATATAGGATTACCCCTAAAGCTTTGCAGCTTATTTCCAAGGTGGTCCTTTATGTTACTTGGTTACAAATACAATATTACACTACGCTAACCTAAAACCAATATAAAACGTAATTACACTATGTACATGTACAACTTTACCGAGAGCGTGACAATGTCCGACTCAACGATAAAGATGTAATGTACAGAACAATTTATTATAAAACGTAATTACAGTATAAATAGTAAATAATTAATAAACTAATAACTTACTGTAGGACTATTGTACCTATTTTTACATTGCACACGGAGGTGAGATTTAACTGCAGATTTAAAAGAATGTTGATTATTTAGGTTTTTAATTTCATTAGGCAGAGCGTTCCAATTTTTAATACCGTTAAAAAAGAAAGTATCAGATTCGAAGGATTTACAATTCGGGAGGTAGAAGTTTGAAGCACTAGCTCTGGTACTGTAAGAGTGTGTATCGCGTACTCTGTTGAATTTTTGTTTTAGGTAATTGGGACATTTACCATTATACACTTTATGCACATGGTTAAGGCGTAGCTGCTTAACTCTACTATCTAAGTTAAGTAGTCCAGATTCAGAAAAGTCATCTGGAGTTAGGTGGTGCCTAGGTTTGTAGTCTTTAATAAATCGTACTACTTTATTCTGAGCTACTTGTAATTTACATTTAAGCTGTTTGGTTAAGCCTTCATACCATCAAGAAGAGCACGCATAGTCCATGTGACACTGTATTAAAGAAGAGCAAAGTAACTTGCAGGAGTCCGTATTTAAACTATTTTTATTTCTGTATAGAAACCTAAGCCTACTGTTTAACTTTCGAGAAAATATTTTTCACTGTACTTTCCCCTGATAAGCAGTTATCAAATGTGGCGCCTAAATATTTAACTTCCTTTTTAATTGCAATCTTATGTCCATTACTTGTGACTTCAAACTTAGTTACCTTCTTTAACTTTCTTTTGAAACCAAACAAAGTACTTTCAGTCTTACCGTAATGAATGGATAGCTTATTATCAACCAACCACTCATTACAGGATTCTAGAACTGCACTTAACTTTTGGGAAATATGGATAGAATCTTTATGAGAGAAAATAAGAGCACTGTCGTCGGCATATAAAATGAGTTTAAAATCGGGATCTAAAATCTGTTGAACATATATATATATATAACATATATATACATATATGTCGGCATATAATAATATCGTATATAATCGTATATCGCATATAATCGGGATCTATACTACTTACCATATCATTTACATAGCATAAAAAAAGCAGAGGACCTAATATACTACCTTGCGGTACACCACAGGTAATTTCTTGTACAGTAGACTGCGATTTGCTAATGACTACACTGTAGTCATTAGAAGCCAACATCTGTAGTCACTGTAACTACAAACTGTAGTCACTACAGTTTGACCTCTGTCTGACAGGTAGGACTTGAACCAGTCTATAGAACCTACACCCAGAATTTCATGATCTACAGTATCGAAAGCCTTTTGTAGGCCTTTTTGCCTTTTTTACCATACCAGTATATAAACCCTTTGCGTTATTACATCTAATTGTATCAGTTAAGTTAATAAGGTGTCTGTAGAATATGATTTACGAAAACCGGACTGAAGTTCATAGATCAGATTTAGCCTACTAAGATGTGCTTCCAGCTGTAGAAAAACAGAACGTTCTAGAATTTTAGATACAATACTTAAGATACTAACAGGTCTGTAATTACAGGGTTCAACTTTACTAATCTTTTTATACAGAGGAACAACCTTAGCTAATTTCAGTTCGTCTGGTACTACATTATCTACGATAGAGTAATTAATAATAAAAGTAATAGGCAATTTAAGTACTTCAGCACCATCCTTAAGAAAACGGGCAGGTATTAGGTCTAGACCGTAGGTCTAGACCGGTACTTTTTGAGGCTGAGGGGCTAAGTAGATTTTGAAAAACGAAATCCTCAGAAACGGGTTTTAAAAATACCTTTTCTGAATTTTGTAACTTTTCTAAATAAAAATTATTTAGAGTTTCGGACCCTAAACTATATTTATTACTTGATAACGGTAACTTCTTAACTAAATTTGACGCAATATTAGTAAAATAATTATTAAATAAATTACTAACTAGAGTATGATCATGAATCACCTCACCGTTAACTTGCAGAACAATATTCGATTTAGATTTAAGGTTTTTATAACCTAAAGATTTTAGGGTAGACCATAGACTTTTATGAGTATCTTTATTCTCACTTATTTTGTTGTACAAATATTCAGATTTAGCTTTTTTTATTTCCCGTTGAACTAGGTAAATCAGCTAAAACACGGTATTTCCTAAATTTATACAAATAGTTATCTCGTTCTCTGATATTACTAAGAATACCCAAGGTAATTTCTTTAATTGGTGCTACAGTATTAAGTGCCTTTATAAATATATCTTTAAAAACAGTGTACGCAAGGTTAATGTCAGCGGCCTTAAAACAGGGTTCCCAGTCAGAATTAACTAACAAACTTAAAAAGCGCTCCTTGCTGTAATTTTTCATAGACCTAACTGTGACTGTTTTATGATCCCCAAAAAAAGATTTTTGTGTCTTTCTTGTGCAAAAACTATAAAATGATCGCTTAGACGTACAGGTAAAACCCCAGATTGAAAAATAATATCGGTATTATTACAAAGGATGTGATCTAGTAAAGTAGAAGTTTTATTGGTAATTCTGGTAGAATCTCGAATAATTTGTTTTAAACCAAACAAATTTGAAATACTTTGGTACTGTTTACAGATGGGGGATGCTTTGTGATGGTAACAGATATTAAAATCACCTAAGAAATATATTTCACAGTCTGACCTAAGATTACATAAAATTGTATTTTCAAAATTTTGCAAAAAATCTGATTGTTTAGGGGTCCGATATAAGGTACCGATTAAAATAGGTTTAGTTTTAGGAAGTAAAAGTTCCACCAGTAAAACTTTGTCACAAGTCTCTAAATCTTCCCTACGATTAAAAGCTAAATCACATCGAATGTAAGTACAGACACCACCACCATGTCTGTCCCTATCCTTACGTAAAACTATGTAATTATCAATATAAATTTATCCATCAGAAACGCTATCATCGAGCCAAAGTTTCAGATATTGTTAAAACTGCTGGATTGGATTTATTTATTAAAATACGAATTTCGGAAAGTTTGGGAAGCAGAGATCGTGCATTTAAATGCAAAAAATGTAGACCTTTTTTCTTAAAAAATTGAAAAGTTTCACTCTCAGCATCACTTGGAGTTTGCAGAGGCGATGTGAGGAATGAATCGTCGGTTTCTGATTCTAAAATAGTATCATGAAAGGGAAGTTCGGTAAAAATACAGCTATTTGCAGAGAAAACTTGGCTCAAGATTGTTTCTGGTGGAGAATAAATTACTGCTTTTCCTACGGTAACATTTTAAATGTACAAATGTGTCACAACTCTCGTATTGGACAATCTTACTCCGAGAGTTTGTTCCTCAGCTCATTAGAACATGCTGCTTCTAGTGTTGGTCTTTTTATTAACTCCAGAAAGACCAAAATTCTGACTGTTAACTTTGAAAGTCCTCAGCAAGTCTCTGATCGGATGAGCATAAGCTCAAAGGATGGTATGCTTGAGCATGTGGACGACTTCTGTTACCTGGGATCATGGATCCGGAAGTCAGGTGAGGACCTTCGAATACGTAAGGGAAAGGCATGGACAGCCTTGAATAGGCTTTCCAGGATTTGGAAATCACCGAGAATTAATCGGAAACTTAAGGTAGGTCCGATTATTTAGAGCAGCAGTAGTTCCAGTACTCCTCTACGGGAGTCCATGCTGGGCTCTAACTGCTGAGGACACCAAATCTCTGGATGGCACATTCACAAGAATGCTACGCCGGGTTCATTGTGTCAAGTACAATGCACACATCTCCAACCAGACACTATATAACATTGGAGGTGTCTCATTGGTTCCCCCAAGCTGGACACTAGAACAAAATCGCCTCCGCTTTGCAGGACATTGCTTTCGCCGTGAGGACCAGCCAGTGCATAATCTTGTACTTTGGCAGCCTCATGGAGTGAATAAGCATGGTGGACAGCCCATGACTTTCTTGAGACGCATCTTAAAGGACACTGGCCTTAAAGATGCGGATGATCTAGCAAATGTCATGGGTGATAGGGAGTTGTGGCGGTGCAATTTTGTTGACAAGCCGGCACAGCATTCTTAAAAATGCAGCTGCAATGCAGCATGCCGATCCTAGTAGTAGTAGTAGTTGTTCCTCGTTGACAGACGGGACAGTTGATCTTCGGGGCCCTCATCCTGCTGGGTCCTGGGTTGGTCTCAATATCCCCAGCCAGAGACAGAAGACAGAGTTTGGCGATTAGGCCTCTAGTTCGTGGAGAGGAGACCCAAGATCTTCTTCCCCAACGAGAGCAGTAGAGGCTAAATCCACTCGTCGACCCCATCTCCGTCGATTCGGCGCGGCAGTTCGAAACGGTAGCGACAGGGTGTTCCGCAAACCAGTCCAATACGGGTATTGGGTGGGTTGCAGGGTTACCCCGCGGATCGGATGGTTCTGCCACAACGAAACGGCCCAGAACGATGAAAACTGTGGAGATTAAGAGCGGTGACATTGTGCTGTCTGGCTGTAGTCTGACTTAAAGGATAAAAACTGTATAGGCCTAGTACCGGTATCTTTCTTGGTCTTATTGTCGGCAGCCCTACAGCTAGTACTCTGCTACATTTTTTTCTTCACAAATTTCACAAAATTCTAGAATTCACAACGAATTCTTCCAATAGAATCTAGAATAAGGAATAGAATAGACTTTATTATGATGAATACACAACATTCTAGAATGTGTTATTTATTTTTCTTTCTTGACGAAATTCGGATATTGGGCACTACTACAGTAGGTGTTCCCATGACCGGGATTTTCTTGTAGTAGCCAGTTTTTGCTACTTTTTATTTTTTTAATGTTCTATGACATACTAACTATAGTTTTGTAAAAAAATGTTCTAGAACAAATATTTTTTGTTCCAGAACATTTTAAAAAATATAATCCAGGTTTCTGTCTATGTGTTATGTTATGTGGTCGTGTGCAGTAAATAAGGATGCACAGATGCTAACGGGCTTCAGATCTGTACCGTTTCAATTTCAAGAGCTGTTTTACAGTTGTAGTATTTTATTCCAAAATTGTAACATTACTCAATGCCGTTAGTATTAACAGCGAGTTGTTATTTAGCACTTTACAACTTTAGAGGACATTACAGCATTGTATTGGCCTGTACATTTAGTATTGTATTTAGTATTATTGTTTACGTGGTAACCCATGACGGCATTAAGTAATGTCCACTAAGGGGACATTACAAAAGGTGTCAAGTAAACAAAAGGTGTAAATTTGCCTGACAGCCAGATAGGCATACTGCATTACCTACCGGTAGGCAGGGTATAGCTATTAATAACCAGTAGGGCCTAGTTATATTATTATAACATGGCTCCAAAAGCCGCCATTAATATAAGCTAACTTATTTATAACATAATTTATGTCATTTTTACATTTATTTATATAGCAACTAATATAATTTGTGCAGTTTCTATCTCTTATAATGTATTTGTACGACCATTTCGTAATGTTAAAATTTTGGAATAAAACTACTGATCAATGAACAATTGTTGATGCTAGTACTAATGGTACTAAATAGTACTAATGAACAATTTCAGCAGCTCTTTTCAGCATTTCTCATAATTTGTGAAAGACATTGAACAGTTATATCAGCTCTATTCAGTATTCCTGATGATGTGCAAAGGCCTTTCGGCCATCCTATATACAACATTATTACCCCACCAAAACAGTACATGTCTCTATTATTATAAGTTCCGTTGCCGTCATCTTGTTGTAGACCAACATCTACTGTATCGGGTGTTCCATAATGATTATGCCTTCCCCCCTGGCCAGCCAAAACTGCCAGATATGTACTTCAGTATAATATATCATTCGAAAGAGAATTTAATTCTGAGCTTGCATGCAAAAATTTAAGGTCCAACACTAAAGTATAAAATTTTTATAGGTACTTTTTTAAGCCTATCTTACTTTTCAATATATGTGATTTAATCACAATTAAAAAAATATATAATTTATCCAGTGTTAGTCATCAGATTTGCAACCCAGTTTAAACAGTTCTTTTCAGAGAGGGTCGTGATTCTGTGGCATAATCAAACTGAACTCAAATCAAACGGGCCCTTTTAAGGGCCAACATCCTTTGCCACTATCAAGGAGCTCCCAGTGAAGCAAAGGGGAAGCATGGCTGTAAATCTGATGACTAACGCTGCAACGCTGGATAAATTATATTTTTTTAGTTGTGATTAAATCAAAAATATTCAAAAATACGATTGGTTTAAAGAATAGCCTATAAAATTGTTATACTTATGAATTGGAACCTGCATTTTTGCATGCAAGCTCAGAATTAAATTTCGAATGATATATTATACTACATATTACACATATCTGGCAGCTTTGACTCAATCATCATCAGTTCTATCATTTATGGAACACCCGGTAGTTACAGGAGGGATATTTGTAAGCCTATCATTCAGATGACTGTAGTGATATATTGTTAAAAATGCTAAACCAGATGGTTTAGGCATATTGTTAACGTAGTACTCGTTCTCAGTACAAGCATCCTAGCGTTCGACTTTTTTTATCTGAATATTTGTCCTAAAAGTAGACAACAATCTTTATAACAACTATTCAAATTATCGCAATTGTGCAAGTAACTTCTGATTTATGGCCAGGTGGATACATTGATACATACATACTGTACATAGATAGATATACTGTATATATTATACTCACCAAAACTTATGACAAATACTCTGCCTATACTATGGGCAGGTTCGCTATTACTGATGTCATTCATGGTGAATGTTATTCACCATGATGGGTTGATAACTATCCCCCATAAATACCACACCCCATTTTATTTCTCTTCCCCACAAAAAACCCTTTTAGAAATGTTATCATAGTTGGAAACGGGTGACAAAGCATTTATTACCAGGTTATTTTGTTATTTTACGAGATATTTTACCCTCAGAGATGTTATAAGATTTTTATGTTATTAATAACATCTCCTTGGGTAAAATATCTTGTAAAATAACAAAATAACCTGGTAATAAATAAAGGTATAACCCACTTTTGTAAAGAGAGATTGGCCTATCCTAATTGGTCAGGGTAGGTGGTCTGTTATTGGTTCTGCTGACAATCAATTTAGTTAAAGGGCAGCAGATTGGATGTGTTTGTTCTTAGCTAATAAGGCGGTTTCTCTCTCTTTCCTGTTTGGTAGTAACCTAATAATTGGGGTGGTTACTACCATAGCTATGTACACACAATGCAATATGGGGGGTTGCTTAATGCTTCCCCATAGGTTGTATGCACACTCATCCACCAATATAGAGTAATGAACACATTGGATCAACTGTACTAAATTGGTAGATTGCACAGTCACGTACTACTAATTTAGTTCAACCCACAAGGCGTTATGTTTGTTAGCCTGACTTTCCTAGGTAACAAACTAGGGTGTTAATTGTTTGCCATTTCTTGGCTATCGGCTGATAAGGTGACTTATGGTTTTGGGTGCAAAAGTGCGCTAAGGGATGTATCCCGTAACATAGAATAAGCAATATTTAAACAAAATTCATGTTTATCAATATGCCATAATTTTTCAATTGAGTTTCACTAAATGAAACTAATATATTAATACGTAGTGAAAATAATCTTCCATAGAAAAATAATACTACGTATTGCATGTTAAATAATGTGTAACATATTATGACTATGTTGTTGAGTCTTTATTTTCCTCGCTATGGTCAGTAAATATAACATCTCGAATAAAGTGAAAACAATGTTATAAATTGTTTTGCCTTGCAATAAACTTGTATTTGACCCTGAGTTATGTATGTTTAGTGGATATTTGTTTTAAACAGTGAGGTAAAGTAAAGTTGTTGGTGTGTGTTTTTGGTATTCACTGAAAGTAACCGCTCTGATTAGATTGTTAACTTTAATTTTAATGGCTAAATGTGTGCGGGTTGAGTGTTTCTCCAGATCAATATCCGGAATGTAATGTATGGTTGTAAAAGGGAGTGATAAAGTAGTTGAAGTATGTGTTGTGTAGTGGTAAAATGTAGCGAAGTTTAAAGAAAATACCTATAGATTTTGTGTAAATTACTTTTTTTTAATAAGAGTTTGTCCTATTTTTCTATTTGCAATATTGGCATGTTTTAATTTGTGATAATTAAGTGTTCTATTACTTTTAAGGTTTAGTGACTGTTAAAAGCATTTTTTAATAATTTAGATTGAAAGAAACATTGATTTTGTTTTCCTAAGCACTGTGTTGTTTTGCCCTAATAAATGTTCACCAACACAATTATTTCCCGCTTGTTTTGTGTTTTTTCCAGTTGCCCCCCTAGGAGTACGCCAAGGCGAGGTCGAGTATTTCCTACTCCGAGAAATAATTGCATTTTGTTATGAAAAGAGTAATTTATGAGTTGTTATTATTAAATAATAATGTAGATTGTTATGGTAGTAACAATAACAATACTGTACATACAGCAGCAGCTGCAGTATTAGTACGAAAAAATGAGGAAACTCTTATATGTAGTAGCTGTAGAAAATCATTACAATTAATCCACAAATACTAAAGACTAATGATTATAAGAATAGCACTATTCGTGGTGAAGTGTATGACACATTTGTGGCGACGCCGATCCGCTGGTTTGTGAGAAGAGATGGGATTTGCTATGCATGCAGTTAACAAAACAACCGAAGATATTCAAAACCTTCTAGCTCAGGTAGGAAACAATTAAATATGTTACTGATGTACGGGACGATGCTTTTCTTGTCGCAGTTTAGGAAAGATAGGAAAGAAAGATTATGCTTCCTACTGTTTGTTCTAACTTACAAGCCAACTCCCTCCATTATTATCATGTCCTACTCCCTCCATTATTAGAACAACAGAAAGCCGATCCTGCTGATGTTGCACTTATTTTAAAAGTCAGGTCAAAAGTGATGAAGATTTGTTTGGAGAGAGTTTGGCCGCAAGTCTAAAGAGAATGGATCCACAATTGAGGTCCTATGCAAAGTTGAAGTTGCAAGAACTCTTGTATAATATTGAATACAATTCGACCATCTATCTGTCAACCTCAACCTGAGTAATTCCCGAATCAGCTGATTCACTATATCACTCAATCTGTAACCACAATAGACCAGGATCAGGAATCAGGATCACACACCGACCAATAGGGAAGTGATGAAAAATCAGTGCCAATATAAGAAATTGTAAAACTAATACTGGTATGTGAGACATTTTTGTGTTTTGTGTTTTTGTAAAACTAATATGCGGGATATTTTTGATGGCAGAGACTGACGATCATGATCCAGCAATCCGAGTTACATTTCCCACTGACCAGTTTCATGTCCCAGTCACCAGGGTGTGTATTTCCCTCATCGTCTTCTGTGTACAAATTGGGTGGGACAGTATTCTTCACGAACATCGTTCTTCTTAAAAAAACAATTGACAATGTTATCTGCATGATATGGTTTTGCTATGATGCCCCGATGTAATATGTGCCACCTAATACAAGCTATGCCAAATACATTTTCAATTGTATGCCTGGCACGAGAAAGCCGATAATTGAAAATGGGCTGAGTTGTAGCAAGGTTCTTACCAGTGTATCATCCTCAACAAAGTTATAAGGAAGCTGAAAGTTTGTTCCTTGATTAATCTTGTTACTTCTTGTTAATTTTTCTTGTTTGATTAACCTTGTTCCTTGGTTAATTTAGAGGGTGAGTGGCAGAGTTTCCTATGCCAGCATTTTTCCCAACTCAGATAAGGCAACACAAGTTTTGTGAATAGAACGACCGATTCTAAAACTAAAAGTTATAGTTTGTTGGAATAAGGCAACACAAGTTTTGTGAATAGAACGACCGATTCTAAAACTAAAAGTTATAGTTTGTTGGAATCTCCAGTTGCCAAGTAGAGCATTGTCACAGCTAGATGCCTGGCAGATGTAATGGAACTGAGTTTAGATTTTTTTATCACAACTGGTTCTACAATCTTAGTTGGTTCATCGAATGTCACTGTTGACATTCTAAAGTACCTAAAAACAGTTCAGGGTCGTTTCTCATGTCAGTAAAACGTTTATTAAATAGTTGTTATTTATATTGTTCATTTTACAGTTTTGTTACAATTACAGCACAACTTTGTTTAATTTATTTTGATTTTGTGTCACTCTGTGCTGGTATTGCTCGATTTTTTGCTTGCAGCTGATGGTTTGTTACTATTTATTCATCCATCGTCCCATTCAGAAATTAACAACTAATAAATTTATTAAATTCTCCAAATTCTTATATCTCCTTGAACATGGGGCGAAAGCAACAATAAGATTGTCTTCATTTATAATCAAATGTTAAATTTGAATTACAGAAAGACAGTTAAGTATGTGTATAAACAATTATTATAATAATAAACTTCACATTAGATTTATTATCAATCATTGACTATATTATCACGTTCTTGTAGAGTTGGCCAATCATGTAGTGGTAAAAAAATGAGCTTGTTAAATCAGCAATAAGCAGTATCAGTAACTTTGCGCACCATTACTATTACATCAACATTATTTTGCTTCAAGAGACGATATACAACATCAGTGATTACTCAGATTTGTTTTGATTTATTTACATATAATCATTCTAGAAACTGGCATAATTGTTTAATTATATTTTGTTATATGAAATATTTGTATTAACGTCCAATTTACACGCACATATGATTTTATATCCACCACCACATACAGTATGATCGATCATATAAGAAGATTTATTTCAATTTTAATATCATGTCTTCAATTAGAATTAGCATAAACAAATATTCCATTAACATATGCAGCAAACAAACTTTCCATTATTTCTTTGTTACTTTCAATGGAAAATTTATAACATAGTACATACAGATTGTTTGCAAGGACGAAAATTGACATGAAAAGAAACATCAACATATCTACAATCTTCAAAAATGTTTGGCCTATATTTCGCCTCTGGTACCATCGCAATTGAGTTTCTGGAAACTCGTTCACTTTTTTGTTGATATTTCCCACGATATTGTAGCTGGAATTCCTTACAGTGCTTAGTCTTGAAGCTCTTTTGTCCACAAAATGATGTGCCTGTGAAAGGATTACAACCATGATCACACTAATCAAAGTAACTAAGACGTTTAAGTAATACAACTTACAAAGAATAGGTATAGTCCTTCCTGCAGGTGGGAGGTAATCCTGTACTACAACGAGATTGAGTAGTTGAGCAAAAAATAGAGCTGAAACCAGTCCGATTCGATCCCCCTCTTCATATGGTATAAGAAAAATAAATGGGATTATGGCACTTATAATAATTGAAGGAAAAATTATGGTCTGGAAATAGAAATGAGGTATTCTTTGTAATGCGACAGCATATGTGAGAACTGTAAATTGTTCTGGCCCTCTACCTGGCTTCATTAGGAATAGAGTTGGTGTTGAAGTTATAATGCTGTTATTCCAATTCCATTCATTGGAAGATAAACGGACACTACCCATTATCGGTGCCATTATATCTTCACTCCAATGCAAAGCAACTAAATTATCATTGTAGGTCCATGATGAAAAGTTGAACGTCGCTATTTGAATGTCATATGGGAAGTATGTTGCAACAAAGTTCTGAGCTGATTGCATTTTCCATCTCTGAAAGCGATTCATCTGACCTGTATATTCGATGGTTAGATAGTTCACCACATCTCCATCACCAACTTCAAGCATACCAAGCAGTACTATTTGAGGAGTCCATACTCTAATAGGATCAACTGTAATCTCTTTGATCCCAAGAAACTCATCTGGGTTCCATTGTAGCATTTCATCCTTCCAGTATGCCACTATCCAGGCAGAGAATGTAAGTGTAGAATGGATGATGTTAATGTCAATAATGTGGGTGAGCTGAAATAGAACTCCGACATCTATAACATTACTCTGATTTATGATTGGTCGCGTTTCAGGGTGATAATTAGCAAACAATTGTTCTTTTAATTCTCCTGTTGCCAACATAATTGACCTGGTAGAATTATCTATATTTGCATTGGTAGATTCCATGACAACAATGATTAATATAATTGCTGCAGCAAACATGTTTAATAGTTTTTGTAATATACATGGAGGTGATAGAAAGATTCAATAATTAACTTATAATACGAGACAGTGGTGGGGGGGGGGGGGGGGCTAGTTGCTCAAATCCCTTCTTGGGGAATTAATATCACACTTCAATGTTAAATTCTCAATTTAGGGAAAGGAGCAGGTTTCAGTGGCTCGTTATTTTAACCAATACAATAAACTAAACACAATAAAACAGGTTACTTTTGTATTTGCGTCGAATTTCCCCTGGAGAGGGGAAATTGCGTCCAGTTTCCCACCCTGATCTGCATAATACAGGCTCGAACACGTTTGACATTGATGTTGCGGTTGATAAAATGACCCCAACTAGAGGGTTGCTATATATACAATGACAATGAACTATAGCAGATATAAGGAATATTAAAAAGAAATGTGGGTAGCTATGGCGTCTCAAAGGGATCAAAATCATAACAATTATTGCAGTACTTTGAAATAATATAATAGTGTATGCAAATAATTAAATAACTCATGAAAATATTTAAATCTCTCATGAAAATATTTAAATCTCTCATGAAAATATTTACATTACTCATGAAATATTTAAAAGATGCCCAATTGTTATTGCGGCAATAAATAATTATTGCGGCAATAAATAATTATGGTGGCAATAAATAATTATTGCGGCAATAAATAATTATTGCGGAAATATATAATTATTGCGGCAATAAATAATTATTGCGGCAATAAATAATTATTGCGGCAATAAATAATTATTGCGGCAATAAATAATTATTGCGGCAATAAATAATTATTGCGGCAATAAATAATTATTGCGGCAATTAATATGGCCCATTGGGTTAAGGCGCCACTCCTGATTTAAACTATTGGTAACTGGCACAGGTTCGATTTCAACATATGGTTATTATTATAACCTTGACCCTTGACCCTCCAAAGATTGAACGAAATAATAATAGCCATATGTTGAAATCGAATCTGCGCCAGTTACCAATAGTGGCGCCTTAACTCACTGGGCCATATTTATTGCCGCAATAATTATTTATTGCCGCATTAAATTATTTATTGCGTAATAACAATTGGGTTTCTTTTAAAATTCATGAATAATGTAAATATTTTCATAAGTGATTTAAATATTTTCATGAGAGATTTAAATATTTTCATGAGTGATTTAAATATTTTCATGAGTGATTTAAATATTTTCATGAGTGATTTAAATATTTTCATGAGTGATTTAAATATTTTCATGAGAGATTTAAATATTTTCATGAGAGATTTAAATATTTTCATGAGTGATTTAAATATTTTCATGAGTGATTTAAATATTTTCATGAGTGATTTAAATATTTTCATGAGAGATTTAAATATTTTCATGAGAGATTTAAATATTTTCAGGAGTGATTTAAATATTTTCATGAGTGATTTAAATATTTTCATGAGTGAATTAATTATTTTCATGAGTGATTTAAATATTTGCATACACTATTATATTATTTCAAAGACTGCAGTAATTGTTATGATTTTAATACTTTTGAGACGCCATAGGTAATAATAATAATAATAATATTGGTTATTTATATAGCGCTTTATTATGCTCGGCATACTCAAAGCGCTTTTATTATCATTACCCCAGCAAAGCCAGGTTCCCATTATACCGCTGGGTTGACGTAGGCACTAATGTCTAAAGTGTCTTGCCTAGGGACATAACAGTGCGAAATTTCTACAGCCTTTAGTCGGATTCGAAACTGCGCCACCAAACACTATTGTGTAAGCAGTTCAGGCGCCATATCCACTGGGACACTGCGACATTATCAGGTAGCAGCTATTAGGTAGCAGCAACATGGAATCAACCACTAACATTAACCTGACCTACTAAAAGGAATATTCTCCAGTTTACTAGGTCTAATTTTCTGCTTCCATTTCGAAATCTAACAACATAGAAAAGGCTTTCTGCTGTTGCTATATCTTGCCTGACGTGATGAGTTGTTAGGCGGACGGAGTTTCTAAGAAGAACTGCGATCACTTGAAAAGTGAAGTGCAGAAGTGGTACTACCTTTTTCTGCTTGCCATTGATTCAAGCCATCTTTAGACTTGAGTAGGATTATTTCCTTTGGGAAGAAGATCATCCGCCAAAAGGACATATGATTTGCGACTTACAGCATACATGCCACTTCAAGCTACAGCAAGTATGCAGTACATAAGCTTGGCATATAGGCCTTTTTGCCTATAGCAAGTTATATTTCCAAGGTTGGCCGCAGGGGAAGGGTACTCAAAAAACCTACTGCGACACACCCTATGTATCCTGGCATAACAAGCTTTACGTTGGTATTTGCTTCAAGAGCAATACAAACAGATTGACGTGCAACTCCCTATTATCGACGTAGACGTACACCCACATATCTAACCAGAATAGTTGAATTAGCCTAGAACTTAGTATCACATATTATATTATCATTTCATTTCCTAATAACTTTATGTTAAATTTTTTTATTCCAAAATTTTAACATTATTCAACGCCGTAGTATTAACAGCGAGTTGTTATTTAGGACTTTACAACTTCAGAGGACATTACAGCATTGTATTGGCCTGTATATTTAGTATTATATTTCGTGTTATCCGTTATGTAATGTCCCCTTAGTGGACATTACTTAACGCCATCATTTGTTACCACGTAAACAATAGGTGGAAATTTGCCTGACAGCCAGCTTAGGCCTACTGCATTACCTACTGGTACGCGGGTTATAGCTATTAATAACTAGTAGCTATATTATTAACATGTCTCCAAACGCCACCATAAATATAAGCTAACTTATTTATAACATAATTTATGTCATTTTTACATTTATTTATACAGCAACTAATTTAATTTGTGCAGTTTCTCATATATATGTACAATCATTTCGTAATGTTAAAATTTTGGAATAAAACTACATACATACTTGTTGCAAAGTACTTTACAGTGTTCTGATCCTCGTGGCTTTATTTTCACTCACTCACATAGTACTTTATCAAAATTCAAATTATATATATCACACCTGGGCGGACCTATAATGTTAATTATTAATTTAAATTAAATAACAGGATGTATGATAGGCCATTCAAAATATTAAAATAATTCAATAAAAGAGAGTGAGTCAGTTTCATTTTGACTCGTAATTTTGACTGGTATTATTTATTATTCTTGTAATATTTCCATGAACAATGTTTCATCAAGCTTCATCTTGTAATATTATGGGTTTGTTCAGAAGTGGAAAAAATGAGAAAGCGCCTGTTAGGCCGAAACGTACGTATAGCGCTGGTTCAACCCCCGGTGACGCGCTTTCTCATTTTTTCCACTTCTGAACAAACGCATAATATTACACCTTTAATTACAGTTGCAACAGCTCATTTCCAATTAATTTAAGCTTCATCTTAGTAGGAATCCACGATGACAGTTATTTTTTTTTATCTTTCTATCATTTATCAAAAATACCAAAATGTTATGCTGCCTGATCTAGACTGTTATGTAGTCATTGTGCGCCTTTCTGACATTAAACACACCTCAAGGGATGGAATGCTTGAGCATCTGGACAACTTGTCAAAAATCAAACCAAAAATTGTCAAATTTTAAAAATACTTAGACAAAACTTAGATAGAAATACTTAGAAAAATACTAGTCAAATTTGTTTCTATTTTGGTTTTCAAGGGTGCTGATTCCGATGGCAGTGATTATTTTCAATGAAACTGATCAAATGCTAACTTTTGGCGGCAGCTAAAAAATTAAAATTACAAGTAAACTTGTAATTTTGGTGTGACGCCAAAAAACGACAAATCATCAGAATCATTGAAAATAATGATTGCAATCGGAATCAGGACGCTTATCCAAATATAGAAGTGATTGAGATAATTCGACTGTAGAATTTAAAAAGTGTTATTAACTTGCACTTTTCATACTTGGGTGCTTTAAAAATTATACAAAAACATTATAAGAGATACTATACTCCTCCACAAGAATCAACTTTACTCGAAAAAGCAATAAACATCACAACAAACTGAAAAACAGGGAGGGTCGTCATCTTAATGTCGCCCCCCCGTCGCATCTTAATGTGCAACTTCAATGTACCAGGCCTAATATAATAATAGTAGTATATCAGCAAAGTCGACAATAAGTTGGATAAGAGGCCTGGCATTATGTAGTCAATCACAAAAAAAGCGACCAAAAATAAATATCTTGTGATGATTTAAAATAAATGTTATTTAATACCTACATATTTCAGAAGGATTATTAAGTATGAACAAAATGTCTAATATAGTGAAAAATAAGACATCAATTACCATATTACCTCATGTCTATGTTTAAATAATGAATGATGCTTGCTTGTCTGTCTGCTGAAGTTATTCCCTAAAGCTGCTGAGTTATTTCAAATTAAAATTGAGGAAATTATGTCTCAGGAATGTTACCTGGGATTCCAATCTGGGTGGGGGATGAGTCCCGTATACTTATAGCCGGCACAAATTGAATATGATTAGCAACACTCCAATTTTAGCAAACGATTGAGGAATTACGTCTTGATAGAAAATAACGATAGATGGACAGGTCTGCTGTGCATCCTTACACAGAGTACCACAGCTCTGCTCCCGAGATCCAACTACGAGCTTTTTAAATGCATTCATTAAATAAATTCTTGTTTCGCGATCAGCAGTATTTGCTGATTAACTGCCAATAAGGAGGCCAGCGTCATGGCACTTCGAATGTATATGGAACATACCACTACAATCAGTTAATATCACTTTCGTTGGACACAGCTTTTCAAAGCTGACCGTCGGCAATGACGTCCGGGTGGGATCGAACTGGTGACCTCAGGGTGGGATCGAACTGGTGACCACCGGGTTGGAAGTCTCACGTTCTAACCATTCAGCTAGCAGCTCAAGTAAAAGATAGACCTGGAAATACTATCTGATACCTTGTATGTCCGCAATTTACCTCCTCATGGCCTCCCATTTGTCAATTCCATCACCTGCTGCCACTGTACTCAACCCAACAGTTAATGTAGGGATAAGCACAGTGGCAGCAGATGATGGTGTTGAGTGACGCTGAGTCAGGTATTGATGCTATTGATATTAAAGTGTGGATAAGTAAAAGGGTACAATGAAAGGGTAGTGTATTAACCATGAAACATCACAACTGCTTTTGTTTTTCATTGCCGAGAATTTTGCTCCCTGATATTGTTCAAATACAGTCTGATGAGCAGCACCTGATCTCGTTTAGTACATGAATGAATGTTTCACAATAATGGATCTTAGTAATATCAATTTTCTTTGTAATCGCTGGAGAAAACCCTTTGATGGGAAATAGAAACGCTTCCTAGAATTAACATCATAGGTTTTGAATGAATAAAACTATGGAGTAACTAATGGATAACAGAGTCCAAGTTTCTTAATTTTATTAACTTTATTAACACGTTATGAAGTGTCTTAATAATATTCGATTACAAAATATTGAGCAATGATTTATTAGCATGTACTGTATGTAATTATTTCTTCGCTTGGGCTACGTCAAGGGGCCCCTACAAGTGTAACCCTTTTTTGTTTATATCTAAATGTGCTTGTTAAAAATATTCGATCCGCATGTAAATCTGATCGATTTTTGGTGATTCTTACAAATCATGTTATTAATGGATGATACAGTAATTACAATAGAAATGACTGTGAAAATAAATTAAGAACATTGTTACAGTATTGCCGGGAATATGGGATGCAATTAAATGTAACAAAAAAGAAATGTTTTTTGTTAATGGTTCGCCTTCAGAGAGACAACCATTTTCTGTTGATTCAATTACAGTATCTCATTGTACAGATTATGTGTATTTAGGCTCACCTTTTGAATGAGAGTGGGAAAATTAGGACAACATTAGAATTACAAGCGAAGCGTTGTACTGACTCAGTGAATAAATTCATTATATTTTGTAATGTTAATTGTGCTGCCGTTATGCCTTTTCATTTAAAATTAAGAGTTTTGGAGGCATCCTTAATTTATGGATGCGAATACTGGTTCACACGAGATCTCAAAATATGAGAAACAGTATTATAAAGCAAATAAGGCGTTACTGACGCGTACGTGAGCGTGATAGTACGCCGAACGATCTCTGCCTGGTCGAGCTTGGCTTGAAACCAGCTGTAGAGATAGTAGTTAAAGCAAACAAAACAACCATAAATTAATTTATGGGCCACCATAAATTATGACGTCATGGAGAACTTCCGAAAAAAAAAACAATAAATTAATTGGCAAAGATCAGCCACCGTATATAACCTTCACATGGAAACCAGAATGCTATCTTAAATATAATAATTAAATAGAGCGAAATTAAATGCAATATGAGTTCTCCTTGAGCCGTTTCGCAATTGCGTTGCGCCACTACAGTATTCATTGCGTTGCGTAGCGGATTTTTCAGAAAGCTGATCAATAACAATAGTAAAATACATTAAGTTTTCTATTTACTTCTAAATTACAAATTATATTAGATTTTGATTTTATCGGTATGGGTGGACGCTCCAATGATATATAGTCCTGGTTCAGGATTTCTGGTGCCAGCACCAGTCACTGCTAAGTTCTACCCAAGGGAATGGAAATTTTCCATATATTTGACATGGCTGATTAACCATACATTAAAGTACACTCTCGCTTTATATCAGCAATGGTTGCGCAAGGCGCATACTGTCGTGTTTTAGCGTCACTACACTGCACTGCACATACTACTGCGTACCAGGCGGGCTCGTTGCAGTCAATCATTCGTTTTTCAGCTGTTTAATCAAGGGTATCTAACGCCCTGGTCACATAACTGACAATAATACAGTACAGTAATTAAAATATTTTTATAACTGAAACTATTGTTTAATAAGAATGATACAGGGTATGACACATATCCATGGCCGGCGTCAATGGGTGCAGCTCCACCCCCCAAAAAGTGTGGAAAGGTCTGTAATTTTACGAATATATTTTCAATGTCAGAATGTGGACTAATACAATATTTTTTATGTAATTCTTAAACCAAAAGAACACGCAGTCACTTGAATCTGAATCCAATCACATTTCTGCCCACTTACTATTACTGGGTGATGCTTACTGTCAACAGTCACCATCGTACCGATACCACTACACAATACACCTCTATTACATTACCTGCAAGTTAGTTACAATATTTTCAATGTTTAGTTCATTTACTTTTGGTTTAGTGTTTAGTACGTGTAGCAGTAACACCCAACTAACAGACGATAGGTCGGCAATTTGTGACGGGATCTGAGATCCCGACTGGGTAAGATTTATATGCGTCACTTGACTGCTGGTCTGCTGGGCTAGTGTCCTTTTGGCCGAAGCCTGTTGGGGAAAATAACAGAGTTTGTGTTTCTCGATGTTATATCAGTGTGTATAGTAATAAATGATGTTACTAATAAAGTGATGCAAGTGATGGTTAAAAACTATAACCGGTCTGCAACTCTGTGATTAATGAACTGACCAGTAAATCAGTAATCAGGATAACTATATGATTGATACACATAGATATTGGTTTCACCTCTACTTTACTTGGCCTTCTGTGCCCAATGGATGCTTTCCTATCTTTTCGCACGTGCTACCCTGCCCGCTATTGGCTTATATTCTAATTGTCACTTTGGCACTCCCTGTGAGTGTTACCCCCTGCTGCTAGCCTTGACTAGCTGTGTTCTCCCTCCGAGGTGGTTTGACCTCTCACCTCTCTCTGTGGCTTTAGGGCCTGTATCACCCCCCCCCCCCCGAGTTGGTTATGAGGCGAGATTATTATTGGTAATCTCGTATCGCCTACTATATTGGTAAAATGCCACTGGTCCCATTTTCAGGTGGATAATGCAATGGAATTGAATCCGCTTACACTCCCCCCATGCTATCTTCCCGGTAATAAGATAGCATCAACCTTAAGTGCGCTTCGATTCCGCTGGAACCCATCTAATATTGGGTGTGGGGTGGAGTTCTTTTCTCGGGGTCGGCTTTCCAGACCGCCCCCCCTGGGTGTGTTATTACTACCCCTCCTTGGTGCAATCGCGAGCTATGTTGCACCAAGGTATCTGGTGTCTCTGTTTGAGTCAATTGTGCTCACTCTCCACACAATTTTCTTTACCCTTACTCAAAACTCTCTCATGGACCTTGCTGTCCCTTATTCTCTCTCCGGTCCCTTGGGACTCTTCCTCTCTCACTGCTTGCTTCCCACAGTTGAATTGCATTGCTTTCACTCCCTCACGCACCAACACCTCCTCTCCGTACTTCCCCCGTTTCCCTTGTACTCGACCGATTCCTACTCCACTCACCCCTGATGAGCCTCACCCTCCCCTTTGTGCCATCGCACTAAAGAAGCGTGATCCGTCCAGTGTCTCGTCCTCCTGTCATAGTCAATTGGTCCCCAGTCCCAGTAGCTAATTGGAAAAAGGTTGTATATATGACTATAGTATTTACATTGATTGTATATTTATATTGATTCATAGATTATCTACATACATACATACTAATTGCACTTAATTATTTGCACTTAGAAGTTCATATTTTACACTACATGTGGTGCCTTCCAGGCACACCCACATCTCTGTCCCTGAGTTCTAGTTCGCTCCTCCCGTCTTCGGGAACCATCTAAGTTCTTTGCCCCTGTCATCGTCTTGTCTGGGCCGCTTCCTTCCTTCCAGCTTGTCCTCCCTGAGACTTCTCATTCTTGCCATTACCATCTTGCTAAGCCAAACCAAACTCTGCTAAACCAAACTCTGAAATGGTTAGTTAGTAGGCGTTCTAACTATGTACGACTTATTCTTTCGTGGAGGATTTACCTTACAGCATTGGATGCCTACACCTTCCATAACTAGCACTTTATTGGACAGACACTCTACATACACTGCAATCGCCTCAGACCTAACAACAGTTAGACAACAATCCGGCCTACAAATTATTTATACAATCTGAGCAGGCTTACACACCTTCTGCTCAATATTACACTTACCGGTAAATAAAACTGACAGAAACATATAAGCTCTAAAAGAAATAAGGGGTGTACAGTCCCTACTCTCTTAAACAGCCTACTAATATACAATATATCATAATCGAAATAATACTGGGTAAGTACCGGTTCGGGTTACTAGGCCTACAGTTTACCGTCCGACCGGTACGTTCGACTTTATTGCCTACTGAGCAATAAAGAAACTGAAAACTATTAATGTTCTCACCAGAACATTAAACAAAATATATCTATTGCCTACTGCGCAATAAAGAACTAAATCTATTAATGTTCTCACCAGAACATTAGACAAAATATATTTATTGCCTACTGCGCAATAAAGATGACAAAATCTATTAATGTTCGCGCTGTCAGACCTTTAGCAGTTTAACCTGCCAATTTTAAATGTCCTTTTGATTATGAATCGACTTTAGCCCTTACCAATTACCTGGTGTACTGAAGTTACATCTGCCGAAGCCAGTCTGTGCGCGGCGTATGACCCACGGTGTGGGAGACTGGATTCGGGTTCCCTAGGAAGTATTGCAGTGTAGACTACTTTGTATTATTCGATTGATCGCTACTATACAATCTCTGACAACTATATTTACTTTCGGGGAAATATTAACAGTTCCTTTAGGACGTGGCGCTTTAAGTATAAAAACAGAGTTATGACTTACACTAATCACAACTAAATGGCCACAGCGTTTCGTAAATAGCGCATTCTTTAGGAGATGCTTTATTAACCTTCACACGACTTCATACGACTTCACACTATTTCACACTAATTTACACTAATTCACACTAATTTGCCGACTGTCACTGATTTTGATCATATATAAGGAGGATTGCCACTGACACACGTAGGGATTATGAAATTTAATTCACACAAAACCACACAGTCGCAGTTTAAGTCGCAGTTGCTACCAGTAGACTCTTTTTCCGCTTACCTCAGTAATCAAGAAGATTGAGGGGGTTTATGATTATTTATCGGTATTCTCCAAATATAACATCCATTAATATAAACAACAATTAACACAATATAAAACAGCAGTAAAAACAGTGCAGTGAACAGTCAGTATGTGTTCAGTCATATGAGTTGAGATATGTGAGATGAGAGGGTTAATAGATTTACGTTCTTATAACTAAGGCCATCAGATGTTCTTGGGCCAAAGTCTGAAACGACCGAATTCTGAGATGAATCTAATTCTCAGAAAAACGATAACCATAATGCATTGCGCTAGTTTCCTCAGGTAGGTCTCTACTGGCGTAACTGGGAAGATTGCTCTGATTGGCTGAATAAGCTTGAACAAAGAGATCTCCACGTACACAAAGAATCAGCTGACATCATCTTGGTTCTAATTTCTCTCCAACGCGTAGTTGAACAAATTTAGGGCTATTTTAGAGTATTCTGCGTATTGTGTAAAAATGACTTGTTATGTCCGCAAAAGCTTTTACACAGTTCTTTATTTAGTTTATTGTATGCTTTCTTTGTCATACTTTGCTCATTCTCTATGATGCACTATGATGCAAATGCATGATTGAATAAACTAAATTGCCCCTAGGAGATTGTTGATGTGTGATGTTTTAGTGTTCATAATTGTATTGTGTTTTAGATGTTCATCCACGGTGCACTTTTTCAATCTCTTACCTCAAGATTAAAATAGCTGTTGCTCCTGGCAGCAGCGTAGTAATTCAAAAAGTAATTCAGTAATTCACTTAAGCTCTCTGTTTCAGTTGAACAACCCAATGAAACACACTGGGTTGGTGACCTGAATGGTTTAATAAAATGAAAAATCTTCTATCTTATGCTAATCAGCTTCTACATTCCGATCTTAGGGAACTCCACTGTGCCTTTCAATCATCAAATTATTTCCTATTATCATTGCTGAGATTGTCAGTCATTGAATTCTTTGTTGCAAAGTGTGATATTTGAGGCAGTTCTGACGGAAATAGGTGTACGCACCTATTTCCCTATAAATAGGGATGCACTCCATCACCCATGTAGGGAGGTGGGCTGTTTCAGTGATTCCGGGTGCAATATGGATATTAGAGGAGAAAGCAACTGCGTAATGCATAAAAGAGGTCCACAGTCCCAATCGTTGTCATTTGATTGGCTAGGGAATGGGCGGACATAGTGATTCGCTATTGTCCATGGTGCAGGATCATGCTCACTGGAATTTATAGTGGTAATTAAGTTGAGTAGCTTGCATATCTAATGTGATGGGACTGGTGTCACTTTATTTTGTGATAGACTGCAAACCGAGAATAAACTTTATTTCACGGTATCTGCAACTAACAGGTAGAATGAATTGAGTATAGTAGCCATCATTTGTGTTGAATTGATTAGTCACAATGATTAGTTATGTACATGACAGTACTACCAACATCATATGATTGAGTCTGATGCAGCTTTGTGTATAGTGCAGAATCGATACAGATAATGGAATGGCTCCAGCCATATGTATCTCTAGGAGAGAGAAATGAGTCAATGATTAGGATGGAGAAAACATATGTTCATTTGAAGAAATTCCAATCTGGATCAGAGGGTTTTAAGTTCCTTTGGATGGCGTAGTGGTTGCTGCAATGACCACAATACAGTACTGTACCATTCACACTGAAATGATACAGTCTATAACAACTATAGCCTTGGATTTTTTGCCATTTGTGGAAAGTGTAAAAGATCAACGGATTGTGGGCTGAAATACTCATATGTTTCCTACCACAGACAAAAATATGTTATAAATTCACAACTTAAATTAACAATTATTGAACAAATTAACACTCACACACCTCAGTTGATTTCTGTCAATAATTAATGTTAATGCTCAATATAGCAGCACACGCAGGGAATATGTAATACATTAAATAATTTATATTCAACATTATGAGTTTAAGGTAGAACGTAATAAGTGTAGGGGGATGGAAGGAGAACTACCTGCGATGTTGCTATGGGGAAGGTGCTACAACAATTTAAATTATTTATATGTAATTATATTATATGTTAGTTTAAGGTAGAAGAAAGTATAAATAAATCGTTGTCTGAGAAACCGTTGAGTTGTTTCTATGGAGAACGTTCGCAGTCATTGAATTAATTATATGTAACATAGCGAATTGAATGTAAGAAGTATGGGGAAATAATCTGAATGGCTGCGTTGTTATGGAGAACTTTTTCTCTCCAATCAGCAAATAATTATGCCCTGCCCGTATAATACAAGTTATAATACAATATTCAAAATACAAGCAATCACTAGGTAACAGCTAAATTGAACATTTTTGTAAATTCATTTGTGGGCTGAGTCACGAATGTAAGCGAGTTTAGTATATGAGTACCACTAACTCAATCAGTGTGTCTATTGTTCTGTTGTTCTGTAGTTCTGTTGTTCTGTTATGTTCAATTTTAAACGTTAGCCAAATGACTCAGCCAAATGTTAATGAAATCTATCCAAATTTGGTACACATGTAGTCTGGTAAAAGTTTAAAAATTTTCCGTTCCAGTTGAATTTCCGTGCGGCCTGTAGTCTGGTAAAAGTTTAAAAATTTTCCGTTCCAGTTGAATTTCCGTGCGGCCTTCGAGAAGCTAAGATAAAAGCAGTTAATTAGTTAATTAAATTGATTACGGTAAAAACAGCATTTTCAACCTGCTTCTTAAAGGATATTAATTATTTTCTAGTGTAAGATTTAAATAATTATACTTAACAATTATACAACTGGGAACCAGTCCAACCACACATTGGGGGCTTTTCCCTCTTTTTGATTTACTGGTGTTTGGTTAAATTTCTTAAATTCCCAAGTTTGTAATACGGTAGAATCGCTCAATATTAATCTGTATCTCATAACTGAGCCTCGTGCTGCGCGAAGTCCCCACGAACGTGTTAAATTGAACCACCACAGCTAAAAGTATGGCTCCTCTCTCGTGGCAATTACTTGTTGTAAGGAACGGATGGTGCCTCTTTAATTGCCAGTTTTTATACAGTTTGCATGCAGAGACAGCATATGCAACATATGCGAGTGACAATTACTTTGACTAAAAAGTGGGCACGCTAAGCTAATTGGGCACGCTAAGCTAAGTGGGCACGCTAATCTAAGTGGGCACGCTAATCAAAGTGGGCACGCTAATCTAATTGGGCACGCTAAGCTAAGTGGGCACGCTAATCTAAGTGGGCACGCTAATCTAAGTGGGCACGCTAAGCTAAGTGGGCACGCTAAGCTAATTGGGCACGCTAAGCTAAGTGGGCACGCTAAGCTAAGTGGGCACGCTAAGCTAAGTGGGCATGCTACCGCTTTTACAACGCAATCACACCATTCGAGAATGTAGGCTCAAATTTGGAAACATTAAAGTTGCGTCATTGTTTTATAAAACAACGAGCTTTATGTCGTTAGATATACGATAATTTCTCATTGCTTGTAAGGACTTGGCATGTAAGGATTCCAAATATGTAATAAAATGTCGTTGTAAAATAACTGAGATATTGGCAATCGTGCTAAACGAATACTGAACAACACCCACAACACCCCCACCCCCAACCCCCCGACTAACATAAATTAGCACAGAAATACCATAGACATATATTACAGACACAGACACATAGACATATATATTATGATCATTTATTATTAATAAGAAAATAATTTAAAACATATTATAATAAACAGTCAGTAAATATGGAAAAAATGTGTTAAACTATAGCAAATGGATAAGCAAATGGAGCTAGAAAATAAATTTGTCACCATGTCATATAAACAATAGGATATGTATGCAACGTTGGTAAGGCTTACCACCTTCATGTTGGCCAATGTGGTAGGCTTATCGCTCGGTGGTCTTTACATCAACAATTTCTGCACTAACCAAACCCAACTTGGTATATCTACTAAAGCCACATCTTCCAACCAATGCAGCATTGAATGTGGGCGGAACGATCAATGCTGGTCTTTCAACGTCACTGACAGATGCGAAATATATGAAGAGGATTGTCTGGCAGATATGGTCAGCTGGGATGTTGAAACTCTGGGGAGACGTTGGATCAGCAAGGAAAAAGGTTAAATTAAATATTTAATCTGAATATTAAAAAAATATAATATTTTGTTGTCCTAATGCATTCTGCATAAATGCATGGTGTAATATTATATACGATATATTATATTATATTACTGAATATATACGTATAGTATATCTGTAGTTTCTCTAAGAGTACTAGGCCCAATAACGAAATAAAACAGTTTTCAGTTTCGAATTTAAAAATTGTCAATGTAGTGGCTGATCGCACGTCATAAGGTAGTGAGTTCCAAACACGTGGCCCGGCAATGGAGAAGGCGTGCCTTCCATAGTTATCTAGCGAGTACCAAGGGATCACCAAAAGATTACCAGCACTCGAACGTAATTCTCTACCGGGTGTGTATGGCGTCAATAAGTCGCTGAGATAATGCGATGCCAAGCCATTCAGACTCTTATAGCACAACATTGCCAGTTTAAATTCCACCCTTCTATTAATAGGGAGCCAATGAAGTCGTTTTAGAACGGGAGTTATGTGTTCTCGCTTCTTGACACTTTCTAATAGTCGCACAGCAGAGTTTTGTACAGTACATATTGCAACTTCTTCATATTTTTGGCAGGCAATCCATAATAAAAAGTTATTATTATCCAATTAACTTGTTATAAAAATTGTTGCAGATTGTACTGTAGATGGCTTTCCTCTGGAGTATAGTCAGCGGAGATGTATAATTTATTATAATGAAGGAGACTGAAGGAGAACTGTTCGTTTTTGCTGAGGAAGAGTAACAAGTTCTTGGATAGGGCGATTAAGGTTTGCAGTATTATTATTGTTCCTTGATTTGGCTTTTTTCGCATATGATGCACGAGTCCACATTCCCTCATTATCTGACTCAGAAGTAAATATTACATCAGTCGTTGTAGTACGCCTATTGGATAAATTAGATTCAATCCCATTGAATTTTAATTGTATTTCCTCGTCCTTTGTGTCTCTTTCAATTCGTAATTCCTTCAAGCTGGTGAAATTCACTTAACTATAATCTTTCAAATTCTGCTCAAAATCAAATGATTTAGTGGCTAGACCATCCAACTGTTGGATGATATCCCATATCGTTTCATCAACCCGCGATTCAATAATATCCATGTCCTTCCCAGCTCGGGTTAGGCGGAGGCCAATGCATCTCCCGCAGTAGAAATCAACTCGTCCAAAGTCTGTACCCCATTTGGCAAGGCAGATCATCGAAGTATCACAATGGGCGCCAGAGCAACGGACTTTGATTTCCGTTAAACCATCATCCCGAGAAGTTGGTGAGCCAGGGGTAGGTGGAATAGAAGAGCACGCTGACATAGCTGACAATTTCCTCGAATATATATTTATATTCGATTTCCTATTATATTATATTATATACGATATAGAATATATAATATAATAAAGAATATATATAATATATAATATATAATAGAATATATACGATATTCTATTATTTATATATAAATATTATCATCCCATCATCATTATGATGATCTAAGAACATGCGTAGAACCTGGATAACTCTCCATAACACTTCGAATGGATCTGTGTCACCATCAACAGTAGACACAAAAATGTTGTTGAACCATTGTATACTAATATGATTGCTGCAATAATTTCATCAGGAACCTATATAATGAAAGTATGCTGAACAAACGTGAGCGAGAGACTGAATCAAAGGCTTTGAAGAAGTCAACAAAGATAACAGCCAGGGAGCAGTCTCTCAATGGGATCCTTGATGCGATTTAATAGAATTATATTGTATAGCTTTGCAGCAATCGAGATCAATGAGATTCCTGGAAAAGATCCATAGTGTTAGGTTGCCCTTCTAGGGAACTGATACCAACTTATTTGTTTTCATTTCTTGTGGGACTCTCATCATACTGCTAAGATGGGGGAAAAAGAGCTCCAAAAACTCTGATATTTTAAAGACCCCTGGGAGAACACAATCTACTGCACTAGCACGATTTGTCGTAATGTTCTTTGCAGTAGCCTTCACATCAACAAAGGAGATATCGCCAATTCGACTATCTTGTAGTACAGACTCGGACACTTTCACAGAAGTCATCCATATGCCGAAGCATACCATCCTTTTCGAACTTATGTTCATATAGTCAGACTTTTCCTGAGAACTTACAAGGTAAAACAAGGTAAACTGTCAAACCTTTGGAGTTCTTGGAGTTAACAACAAGACAAACAATAGAAGCTCCCTGTTCGAATGACCTGTGGAGAGTTTGGACTCACTCTAGTGATTCTGAGATGGTGTCATCTGAGTCAAAGTCAGCAAAGTCTAAATAAGCTAGGTGCTTGGCTGGATTGCCTCAGATTTCCTGTGGCTGCAATAAATTGCTCAAAAATCTCATATATTGTTATTGCTCTTTACCTGAATCAAAGGAGACTGAATTAAATCAATAAAGAAAATTGCCAGATATAGGTATTTTTTCTTGACAACTCTTAAATTATCCTTATAAGAGCCAGAATGGGCTCCATGGTTAATTTAACTAACAAAAAATGTAGGATGTTTATTTTGTGAAGGTAATTATTAATGAAAATACAAAATATACAAACTAATTTATAGGAAATGAAATGTTAAAAGATATGTATAATAATATTATTTAGAAAGAATGATATAAAAATTTACAATAAACTTTAATAATATTATTATAAAAATTAACAGTTAAAGTAATTTAAATTCAATAGCAACCGTAAGGTAGTTTCTCAATCTATAGCAAATCAATCGGAAAGATGCAGGAGCCTCTGTGGTGTATGGTCAGCATACCTGTACGTTTATCGGGAGACGCAGGTTCGATCCCCACTGGTGGCGAATTCATTTTTTCCGCTCCATTTGCTATAGAGTTGGATCATACTAAGTCCTGTTTAAATTACTTAATAATTTATACAATGTATGGATGTTAAAACATATAAACAATAAAATTAAAAGTTGTATCATCATTCCTTCTAGTACCATGGGCTGGCTCATTTACCTCACCATGTCACGCTAACTACATCGGAGAGGTTTCTCTAATGAAACAGAACGACATTGGCAATTATAGAAAATGCATGGAAGGATGTGGCAGAATTACACAATGTACTGCTGCTGTGTGGGCCTGGGACGACGAAAATCGAACTGCAAAATTATGTTTGTTCGAAAATCCAAGTGCTTCAGACACAAAACTGAGCAACATCATAGATGCACATGGAGATAATGTGGCATTCTTTGACAAGATTGACAATATCGAATTTAAATGTAAGTTGGTTTTACAAATTATTCATAATCTTTCAAATTTTCTCAAAATTCGACTGAATAATTTTCTCATTATTCGATTGAATAATTGAAGATTAACAGCCTATTATTATATTATTCAGGCCCAGTAGAGGATCCCTGCCTTGTTTGCCCAATCGGTATAGAATACGACGATTGTGAGATAACAAGAGGAATGGTTACCGAATGCAGATGTGCTGATGGATACGCTCTTGATGAATGTGGTACCTGTACTGGTTAGATAATTGAATGACGTACTTCTCCAATTTTATTTATTTATTTTCTAAAAACATATTCGCATTGCCTATGGAGATTAATGATTAAAGCCTGAAAAAAATCACGATTTTAGCGCCCCAGCCCAGAACGCAAAGGCATAGCTAGAAGTCATAATAAATTAATATAGTGTAGTGATGCAAGTTGTCAGCGGACAGCGACAAGCAGGTGTTTCATCTCTAATAGCTAGAAGTAGAAGTTTGTTCCTCCTACTGGGAAATTTTCAGTAGGGAAGTGTGACAGTTGTAAAACTGCCTGCGGATGGGGTAGTGCTGAGTAATGCATTCACTCTGATGTTTAGTATAAATATGTTTAACTGTGGAATTACTTTTAACTGTGGAACTGCGGAATGGCATTAGTTATATTTAACCCTATTAAACCCGGGGGGGTCAATATGACCACCACGTGGTTTTTTTTCGGAAGTTGGTGAAAATTTGGTGCCAGCACCAAATTTTGAAAACCATCAAATAAATCAATTGATTGTGTCACCTTGTTTCTTGCATTATACGAGTTTATGGGGGTCCTGAATCTGATGGCATCAAGAAAAACCGCACCGGACATCTCAAACTTGTACTTTTCGGTAATGGGTACGAAATTTGGTGCTAGCACCAAAATTGGCCATATTACGCCGAAAAATACGATTAGCAATGATCTGGCAAATTAGAAATGTATTCCATTAAAATAAGCGCCCCAGAAAACTTAAAAATGTGAATTTATAGCATCGTATAAGTGAATTTAAAAATTTTGTGTTTAAACTGAAAAGTGCTGGTTACTTATTTTTTTTTCATTTTTTGCCTACATAACAGGAAATAAAACAGCTATTTATACTAATCAGATTATTTTTAAATATTTTTCAATGGATTTTACGCAACAGAAAACCTGTATTGAAAACAAATTATCCGAAAATTGTAACTTTCAAATTTTATGAAAATTGTTCACTATATATATTGTTATTGTTATATTATTATTGTTATATAATAATCTCTTATTATTATTATTATTAAACTCTTTATAATATTATTTTATTTATTGAGTTACATTAAAGCAAAACTAAATTACAAGAAACCGGTTAACTACATAATATTGTACAAAGTTCGTATATAGAGGAGCTAAAATTCGCAAAACATCAAATTCTCTCTCAGAGTAAGAAATACTCTAATACGAACAGACGGTCAATCATCCATCTAATGTTATATAAGTAATCTCAAGTCTCCAAGGTTACAGTTTTGTACTATCGAGTGTGCTATGCCTCGTCATTTCCGAATTGTAATTGACAGTTCTTTGATTGATAAAAGCCAAGCGCTGTTGGTTACCCCGGCAACAACCGCGACGAAAGTCCCGACGAAATTGTTGTGACATAATATTATATAATATTGGGTTCACTGCTGAGTTGAGATAAATTAACACCTATGAGAATTCCTGGATTCAGAGTAGGAATACCTCATCAAGGCCCGCCTGGTGGGGGGTGGTACCTAGGACAGATGTCGCATTCCCTCTGACCACTGCAATTGAGAGCCGCTGGAAAAGGAATTCTGTGGACCTAGGTTCACCTGTTTCCTTGGCGATTCTCCGCCCTATCTCCCGCAGTACTGCGGTGCCTTCTGCACCGATTGGGCCTAAGGTCTCTAAGGCAATAGTGCGGAATAAGTGGTGGTGCTGGAGCGCAGCATACTTATTTCCTTTACTGGTCTCTGCCATTAAAGCGGCTGCACCTGCAGATTTACTTGTCTCGGGTAGATAGGAAGGAGCGAGGGTGTCCCTGCAAGTAAAGTCCCAAACGAGTGGGCGGCCTGAGGACCAAGGGGCAAAGGTCAAACCGTCTGGTTTCTTGCCATCTTGTGAAAGTCCTCGAGGCTCCAAGGTGGAGGCAATGCCGGCTGATGAGAGTGCACGGTGAATGATGTCATTGGCCTCTGCATGACGGGTGTATTTCCCATAATTGTGTAAGCAGCTGAGGCCATGACTTCCACTTGTGTCGACTTCCAACCCGCAACCCCTGCAGGAATGCTCCTCGCAGATAGGTGTACCCAAGCGGAGAGCTGCTCCCACCCGCAGCTGCTCATCACTGAGGCGAAGGCCTAGGGATGATACCGGCAGTGCCCTTAGCCAGTCCCCGGCGTGGTCTGCGGCGGCAGCTAGGAGACGAGCCTTCTCTTTTGCTGATGAGGCTTTGATGATCAGTTCATCCTGTCGTGATGAGCACAGCGGGGCATCCCATCCTTTCTGAATGGCTTGATTGATTGGTTCAGGAAAATCGGTAGGTAGTAGTTGCTTTGCAGCTATTAGGAGTGGGTTGGGGATGCTGGAAATGGAACTGGGTAGTAGGGTGTTAAGCAGTGGGATGCACCCATGGCTGGAAGCCAGGAAAGCTGGTAAAGCTATGTCGGATGTGCTTCTAACCCCCAGTCCGCCCAAAGATATTGGAAGGGAAGCCTGGGCCCAAGCATCACCCCCAATCCTAGTGTTGAGCACAATTTGGCAGCACTGCCGAATCTTATCATCTAGAGACTTCAATCGAGGCGATCCAAAGGCGGGTGAACACCACAGCACATACATCAACTTCGGAATGGCAAAGCAATGTCTGAGTAGGTATAGGGCGTCATGCGCCGATAGAAGGTGGAGGCGGTCGGCGAACCTAGAGAGGTCTGATTCCTTCTCTTCAAGGATCTTCTCCATGGCTGAATCTCCTAGGGGTGATCCAAGCAACAGCGCATCAGAAAAATCGATTGGTTTAATGCTTGGTGTGATGGCATCAAACAGAGCTGTTGTCTCTTCTTTCAGTTCTAAGGGAAAGTGCTTGCCAAAGATTAACTCACACTTGGATGCCTTGACCATAAGCCCTAACTTTGCTGCCTCGGCTATGACCCTCTTCAGGTCAGAAGCAACAACAGATGGTGTTCCACCCAAGGAACCGTCATCCAGGAACCACACGTTGAGAGGAGATTCCATGCTATCGACAAGTTCAATTGTGTCGTTGCTGAAGAATAGAGAGGCTAGTGGGTCTCCCTGTTGCATACCATCGTCAGAGGCAATTGTTGTCCCATTGTAGAATAGGAGAGAGGGTTGCGAATATGACTGATATGCCAGGTTGTATAGTGGTGGGAGGTTCTTTAGCACTGCCCTCAAGGCTGGTCCGCGGTGAATACTGTTGAAGGCATTTGAGAAATCAATTTTGATCATGACTGTCTCTCTCTCTATTGACTCACTGAGGAAACGCCTGGCTGCATGTACTGCTGCTTCTGCACCCTGGGGGGTCCCGAACCCTAGCTGATGGGGTCCTAGCTTTAAACCGGAATGCTTTGCCGCTGAATGGCAGCCTGTTTTGGCGGTAAGTCGACGCAGAGTGCACCCCACGGCTATGGGGCGAACTCCACCTGCTGGTTTAGTGAAAGCACAAAGCCTGGCGCCATAGAGGTAAGGGAGAACTTCCTGGGGCACTCCTCCCTTTAGCATGATATTAGCTACCGATGTCATAGCCTTGAGGGAAGCCAGGGCAGCATCCCCCGCTGATGATGAGATCATGTCCTTGAGGAACTGAGGATGGCAGTTGTCGGGACCTGGTGCCGAGCCATTGGGGAATAGCTTGATTGATTTTAGAACCTCTGGGTAAGATAGCTCGAGGGTCGGGACATCTGCTTCCTCTAATGACGGTACTCCGTGGAAGTCATCTGATGGGCGTGTAGGATGAAGGAGTCGGAGGGCTTCAAGGGTCTCTGAGGTGGCTGGGGCTATAGTGGCTGATGAGGATGCTAGTCGTGCAGCTGCTTTCACATTTCCTTCTTCTATCTTAGAGGCTATCAATTTCCCTAGCATGTCATCCGAGGATTGTTGAGTCTTGGGCTTCAGATGGGATGGAAGGCTAGTCGTAGGCAGTACTAGTAATTCTTTGGTGTTCTTGACCATCTCTTCAAATTCCAACAGTTGGTCCTTTACCTTGGCTGTGAGTGATTTGCAGGCTGGACCGATAGCCCTCCGGCCACGTCTGGACCTTGATCCCTGGGAGGGTACTCTGAGAGAGAATGGAAAGGCCAGCAGGTTTAACCAGTTTGACTGACTGTTGTTGAGGTCGATGGCATCACAGAGACTACTGTAAAGTGTGGCTGCTTTTAGTCTTGCACCCCTGGGGATACGAGTCAGGGTTCTGATCCTAGTGAGGGTTTCGAATGCACTGCTAAGTGAATCTGATATGGCGCTCTGGCTGGCTACCACAGGAGCAGGGGATGGAGTGTCATTGGTAAACGGTTGGGACAGTAGTCCGGGTGACCCTTGAGACATGGCTGGCTGATTAGAGTGTAAGTCGGGTGGAATTGCAGCTTCAGCAGGAGCGGAGGAACCGGTGGCTGGAAATGTAATGATGGAACCTGACCCAGGACAAGAGGTGCCTTCAGTGGATCTGTGTTTGCGCAGCCCTCCCTTGGGGTTGACACAGCATAATTTAGAGCAGGTGGTGCATGGGAACTTGAGGGACAGTCCTCCACTGGTAATGGTGGGAGGTTGTCCCGGCTCTAGCGGTGCAATTGATGGAGTATGGGTAAATAGGGGTGGATGAGAGTTCGGGACCAGAGTGGGGTCTCCAATTTGATTGTTATCCTGGGAGGATTCGGCTGATTGGATTGGAGGTTGTTTCGGCTCTAGCGGTGAGATTGATTGTGTATGGTTAAGCACGGGTGGGTGAGAATTCGGAAACGGGGTGGGATCTCCAATTGGAGGTGGTGTAGGTGTCGGTGCCTTCTGTTGATTGGCTGACCAAACTAGAGGGGCATTTCTGGAAATATCAGAATACAGATCACTACGATGCTTGGAAATGGTAATATCATTGATATCCTCAAAATCCGATCGTGAGTAACCTTCAATACACCACTTTGCAAACCTACAGATATATACCCCACATTGATAGGTGTTGTATTGCACCTTTTGAATGGAGGGATAAACGGTAATTGGGGGGAGGTCCACATTGTAATGAATGGCAACGAGATGCACCCATTCTTTGATAGAATCAACAACTGTTTGGTTAGAGCCCCCCAGTGAGTCGAAAAACCAAATTGCTGACTTTAAAGGGGAGTAAACAGCAAGGGTCCAGTGGCAATTGTTTACATTTATAGGGAAAAATATGAAATCGTTATCAAAAACTGGCACTGAAGCGCCCTTGCTCAGACTCTGTATGTTCTTAAAGCCGCCTTCTTGAAAGATGTCAACGAAATGAGAGTTAAAAACTCTTGCATGGCCGTTGTAGCCTAAACACAAGCTGGATATAACTGCTTCAACAATGTTATCTGTCAACCAGTTTTGCCCATTTAACGATTCTATATCGTGCCTCGAGAGAGGCAGACCTCCAAATTCGTACATGTCTTCAGATTCGGGAGTTGGGTCTGCTAGAAGCTCACTATCAGTGAGACTAATGAAGGGTATTTCCATGATTGATCGTTTGAAGGAAGGAGGCCTTTAGTTTGTTTAGCTAGTCGCATTCATTTGGACGTGCAGACGCACCATCACCGCCTACCATCGACAATAAATGGACATGGTTCTGTTTTTATATACAATCTAACTCAAACAACAGTTTAGCTAGTTTTTTATTTTAATGATAAATTTAGATTTCATTAAACTCCGAAAAAAAAAAAAAATCACAATTCCAATTGTTATATTGTTATATATATATTGTTATTGTTATTGTTATGTTATTATTGTTATATTGTTATATATATATTGTTAACTAGTATTAACTAATATTAAATAGCGAAAAATATAATTTTTCTGACCTGTCTTGTAGAATAGCGAATTAATAAATAATTTATTAAGTGATTAATAAAGATGAAAATTTGCACCATGTCATGACCACGAAGTAATGATAAAACAAATCGGCTGTTCACTCCCAAGGACATCTACTGTAGATGAAGACGTGTAAGAAACTCTACTATTAGAGTTCTACTACGAAACTCTTACTGAAAATAATGGCCAACTCACTACCAAAATGCTGAAGTGGCTGTTTTACTGAGAGTGCACGCAGAGTGCACAGAATTATTATTAGTGTATAGACCTAACAATCAAGGCGTAGCAATACACTTACCCCATGTCCTGGAATATAGTGTCGTTATTCTGGTACCTCCCCCCCCCCCCAAATTTTTCTACAAATCATAATGAGATTGCATGAAATTTGAAACAGAGATAATTACACATTCCTCCTCCTTGCTGGGTGAGCCAGTGATGATAGTTTTTTTATCATTTATTTTTCATTAATTAGTATTTAATTGTTTTTTTTAGTAGGTAAATGCAGTTCTAGAATTAGTTTAAAGAGCTATAGTTTGTTATTGTTCTATTAGTCGAAGAAGTATCTCGTACATAGTTGTTCCGCTATATTCCCCATACATAGATTCCAACTAATTGTATTCCTCCCCTACGCTACGCTAAAAGGTGGCGTTAGTGTATATTCGTAACTCTATAGATCTAAATTCATAGTCTTTTGTAACATAAAATTATATCCCATTCCCTTTTTTAACAACTCGCTATATATACAATCATTACCTAACTATGTATAAACACTAACCACTAGCCCCACCCACCACCCTATAACGTATTTAAAGGCTTTGCGGATTTCATCGCTTAATATTTTGGTGGTTCACCCAGCCATTGCATGGCTGGGTGAACAAATGATTTAAATTTCAAAGATAAACTTTAAAGTATGTCTGAAAATGTCCCCATAGACTTTGCTTATAATGTACGAATTACAATTTAATATAAAAATACTCTTATTCCATGCTTTAGGCCAAAGATCACAAAGATCATGATCAAAGATCATAAAAATGACCCTTTTGGATAAATTGACTAAAATTGTGTTTATCGTCCACTAGTGAACCCGTATCGACCAAAAAGTTTCGAATTTTAAATCAATATCGCTCATTTTGCTTTTTCGGTATATTTTCGCCTACTTCCCAAAGGTGGTGATTCGCCTCCGATATTCGACTAGGTGGTCGGGACCCCAATTTTACGGAAATCCATTTATCTCGGCTTCCGCTGGGTCTTTTCGAAAATTTAAAAAATTGGCGAGCTCCTCTCGTTGTTTCCCATCGATTGGCACCGTTAATTTTGAGATTCGATTAATTAATTCGCTCTTAATTAGCGCTAATTGCTAATTACTGCATTTTTTAACGACTCGTTAATTTTCCTCTATATCTCGAGAACTTCTTAATTTACGATTCCGGGACCGCTTCCGTTGGATAGAGCTCGAGCTTGCCGACCATATCTCTTGTACATGTTTTAACTTAAAACCGTTCCTTCCCGTAGTAATAGGCGAAAATAATATCGTCCAATCGGAAAGCTTCGTTGGCCCCGTAGACCCCCTAGAATTAATTTTTTTCAAATTTTTATCGGGTCCGTCTAGCATAATTCGGGGGTGAGGAACATTTTCTACTTTCAAACTTTTCCCAAATTCCCACTCCTTCCGGTCGTATTTCGCCAAAGATCGTAAAGATCGTGTTCGATCAGCTACCGATCGGCCCCTATAGGTCGAGTCGTTCCAAAAAAAGAATGAGCTGGACTAACATCTATACCCTCTACGCGATCCCGTTGGCCGCTAGTCTCCATCTATTGCCAGTTTGGCTGTAGCGTTTGGCGGGAAATTCAAATTTCTAAAACGTTCCATTGGGCCCAACTCGAAAACCGTCGGTCGGATTCGCTCGAAATCAAAATTTAGAAAGTTAATAGGGGGTCTATCCTCCTACTGGGATGGTCGGCTTCCCCCCTAAGCGCCCCCTTATACCCTAACTCGCCCAAGTATACCCCCTTTCTATCACATTCCCGGATTTTAGTATTGGGTGAGGAATTGGTAGTGGTTAGTAAGGGCTAAAGCCCTTTTTCGCCTTGCGGCGATTAAAAAACATCCTCTATCATCCAGAATTTTTATTTTCGCTTTCATTCTTTAGCTACAAGCGTTTGAAAAAGGTGTCTCCGTCGATAATACACCAGTTACACCGCAGTTATTCTTCAAACATTTAGTGATTTGTTGGTACTAGTGGAAAGCTGACAGTGCAAGGATTCCAAATATGTAAAAATATTTGAATTTGGTTGGGAAATAGCTGAGATAGGGGCATTCGAATTTTGCATGTATTTGCTTCGGCTGCAGGCCATTTATTCTATTAATAAATACACAATGTTCTAGAACATTTATTTTTGTTTATCTCATAAATAGCTTGGCAACAATGCAATGCCTACATGATAATACTCTAGTATATGGATATTCATATAATCAAATTGTTCTAGAACATTGTGTATTTATTTAATATAATAAATAATTAATAGAATATAAAAAATGTGTTGCACACATGTTAATAAATATAGAACATTTACCGATAAACAATTAAATGAACCTACAATCTTATCACCCCAAGGTGTCCCCCTCATATCGCACATGGAGACACATGTTAGTGGTCCAATAGATCAATATAGTCCACTCAAAATGTATCTCACATATTTTTTATACTTATTTGATTTTTGGTTCATTAAGCATTTCAAAATGTTGAATTCCAAGCCAGTACCTTGCTTTTTGATTAATTGTTTTAGGTTTCTGGCTTATTTTAAATATCACCGCAATAATCATTATATATTATAAATTAATCAACAGATGTAGATGAGTGCGCTGATGGTAAGCACGGATGCATTGAAAGTGCCACTACAACTGGAAGTTGTACAAACACTGAGGGAAGCTATCAATGTGAATGTAAAGCTGGCTCCATACCAACCAATAATCCATTGCAATGTCAAGGTAATTGTTTTTATGCGTTTATATGCAATTCAACCTCCTTAGCAGCCCTCTCTACTTTATTCTTATTAGATAGACGATGTGCATCTGCTAGTGTATTAGAGAGCAGGGCGATGTCATCCGCAAAGTCGGTGTCTGTGACTGTAGTTGCCGGATATCTGCTACTTGTGCATTCTTGTATTATGAATCCCATATCTTCACCCTTTGTGGCCGTCCTCATTGCGTAACCCATTACAATAATTACAAATAGTAATGGTGCTAATGTGTCACCTTCCATTATGCCAGCCAGGATTGAGAAGATCTCAGTTTCACCTTCTGGTGAAAGTACCTAAGCTTCTGTGTCACAATAACAATCCAATGCCAGAGACAATTACTCAGTCCTAACACTATTATTTCCCTAATCACAACTCTTTCCAGACACAATTATTTCCCTAATCACAACTCTTTCCAGACACTATTATTTCCCTAATCACAACTCTTTCCAGACACTATTCTTTCACTTACACTCCTGAACAGATTATTTAATGCTGCCCATGCCTTCCCCTTATATATCCGGAAGTCTTCTCCTGACATTCTGATCTATGATCCCAAGTAGCAGAAGTCATCCACATGCTCAAGCACGCTGTCCTTAGAGCTTATTCCTTTACTATCAAACATTTCTTGAGGGCTGTCTAGGTTGACGGTCATGATTTTGGTCTTCTTGGACAAGCTGTCCTTAGAGCTTATTCCTTTACTATCAAACATTTCTTGAGGGCTGTCTAGGTTGACTGTCATGATTTTGGTCTTCTTGGAATTTACAATAAGACCAACACTAGAAGCAACCTGCTCCAAAGAGCAGAGGGGCTTTTGGGCTCCCTCTAGTGATTCTGACAGCACCCTTAAGTCATCAGCAAAAGTTTTGATTAGTAAGGTACTTTGCTGTATTTCCTCTGCTTGTTGTGACTGTAGGGGGTGTTACCATCACCCCAACATTATTAAGATGGTCTAAGGACATGCGTAGAACAACAATTACGAATAAGAATGGTGCAAGTGTGTCACTAATGGATCTGTGTCACCATCAGCAGTAGACACAAATGTGGTAGAACCATCGTACAGTGATCTGATAGCTGTAATAATTTCCTCAGGAATCCCATCTGCTGCCAGTATGCTGAACATACATGGTTGGGAGACTGAGTCGAAGGCTTTAAAGAAGTCAACAAAGATAATAAACCAGTTGTCTGTCTTTCTTTATTGATAACTCTTCGATTATCATTCTGAGTTCCAGAATAGGCTCCATTGTCCCATGACCTTTACGGAACCCATTTTGGTTCCCACGTAACAGTCTCACAACAGGATCACTGATGCAAATTAATATAATTATATTGTATAGCTTTACAGCAATCGAGATTAATGAGATTCCATGGAAAGATCCATGGGTTGTTAGGTTGCCCTTCTTTGGGGCTGGGACCAACTTATTTGTTTTCAGTTCTTGAGGGACTCTCTTTGTCCTATACATGTCCACAATAATGGGATGAATGAGCTCCAAGCACTCAGGAATTTTAAAGACCTAAGGGGGCATGCCATCTACTCCACTGGCACGATTGGTCTTCATGCACCTAGCTACACGATTCCTAGCTACTTGATTTCAGCAAAGGAGATGTCACCAATGCGGATATCTGTGAGCTACATGATGCTACAGACTCAGCTACATGATGTGTCTCAAAGTTATCAGGCAATACCATGTCATTGATTAGAAGCTTCTCAAAGTGGTCCTTCCAACCTTTTAGGCATTCAGCTGGAGATTCAGCCTTAACCTTGGTGGTTGTTTGGCTTTTCCTCCCAGTGAGCAGGTTAATTGATTTCCATGCCTGGGCTGATTGCCTGCTATCATCAGCATTGTTAATGGCATCAACCTGCTTATTGATAAGCTCCTTCAGATTATCAGAGTACTGCATGTTAAGGGACCTAGATGCAGCCTTAACTGCATACTTGTCTGTCCTAGTGTGCCGGAGAGGGCGGGACTCATTCTGCACCTTAAAGAGGTCATTTCAGCACTTCCGAATTCTGTGGTCAGTCTAGGGGGCCTTTTTCCTGTTTCGAGGGTATATAGGGACTGTTTCTGCAGCATGAAGGCAGTATTACCATCAAAGTGATCTTTTACCTCAGAGACAAGAACCTCATACCTCTTTCTCAGCTTTAGTGTGAAGCTGGATCTCACATTGGGCTGATGCATCAGAGTGGACCAGTCATGCCGTGACAAGGCAGATTTCGCAATTCTGCTAGCACGGAGACTAACACTTACCTTGGTTACAATAAGGTGGCGATCACTGGAGAAGGGTTTAATTGTAAATGCACTACAGTCTTGCATAGAGCTCCTCTATTTCCTACGAAATAGAATGTGGTCACTGGGTCCAGTGTGAGTCCATAGCTTTCCAGGGCGCTTCTTGAACTGAGTTCCAGCTGAAAATGGTCCATTTCCAGAGATGAAATCCTGAAGATTGATGGAATATCGCTTAACACTATTGCTATAGATCCAGGGCGATGTGGATGAGTGATGCAGACTTGCATTAAAAAGTCACCCAGGAAAGTTAAGAATGCATGCTCATCCACTCCATCAGTAGCTGCTTGTAGATTGTGGTACAAATTTTCCATCTCCTCTACTGGGACAACACTAGTAGGAGAGTAGCACAAAATCAGAACCATTTTACGAAACTTCTTTGCAAGTCTTCCGGAACATGATAAATGGCAGCGGATGATGCTGGTGACTCAGGGTTTGGGCCAGAAAGGTCATCAGGAAAGGGACTCACATAATTGTTGGCCGCTCTCTCTCCAGTAGGGGGAAAAGACAGGCAACCAGTCAGGAGATAACTGACGCCTGTGAGGCCTATTGTGTCCGATAAATCCACTGGCCTCTAGTGGCCAGACCTCCGCATTACTAATATAATCCCATAGTGGAGGTTGGGGGCGCTTTTTTGCTGAGTCAGCTCTCAGGGCAAATACCCCTGTAACCCTGTGACCCAAATAACCCTGGTTTGCCATTCCACAGGGAGGGTGTCGCAGTTGAGTCAGATATGGAGCCCATCACCCATACCTACTCTGAAGCACATGTCCCACCATTGGCTATGCAGCTCATCTGCTGGGCCATCAATACCCTGTACCACTGCTGCCAGATGCAGGTCGCAGTGGAGTGCACACAAATTGGAGATGAGTGCGCTCTACTCCTGACCAGCTATTGGCGGATTACCATCTGCCTGGTCAGGCCATATACCCCTGCCCACCTGCAGCCGATTATATGGGTCCTTAACCCAGGACAAAGGGTGTACCTATCCCAGAACGAAGGGGGTCCTAGTTACAGGACTAGATTAAGCCCTTATTACGAGGGTCTATGCAGCCACAGGTAGCACCTCCTTTATGCTGCATGGAGGTGGCAAGTTTCCTGAATGAGTGACCCAGAATACCTGATCTGACACAAGGGGTCCGGTCAATGGGTCTGGTCAATTGAACAATGGGTTCGGTCAGTAGCCATTGCCGGCTTACTTGTTTGTTTTTAAAATACTTTTTATAATTAAATGTTAAATAATAAATAATAATTATATTGCCATGTAAATTTTGAACTTTTGAACTTTTGAACGCAATATAGCCAATTGTAATTCATTTAAACCCGAATGTACAGTACATATACCGGTATGCATATTAAAAAATCTAAATAAAATAACAATTAATTAAATTGCAGAATATTATTGAATGAAGATTCTAAACTGCGTTCCAATTGACAGTTTATTCAAAAAATGAATTAAAATTTTAAATTTTGTGTTTTCAAAAGTAGCATCTTGGCCACATAAATATTTAATTATACATGTAGGCCATGTGCCACAAGTCTATACTGACTGTTTGTCCATCTTTCTATCAGTTTGTAAGACAAATGTCAGTTGTTTGGTAAGTACCCCCTATTGTGTACTGACTGGTATGACTACCTAGAAAACTCAGAATAAGGCCTTCTCTGTCTTTCTAAGTCTGCTGTATGCCACACTACCTCAGAATAAGGCCTTCTCTGTCTTTCTAAGTCTGCTGTATGCCACATTACCTCAGAATAAGGCCTTCTCTGTCTTTCTAAGTCTGCTGTATGCCACACTACCTCAGAATAAGGTCTTCTCTGTCTTTCTAAGTCTGCTGTCTGCCACACTACCACCATCCTGACTGCCCGATAACGATTGTACCACAACAATGGCCAGCGCTTGGAAAGACGTAGGTAAATTAGAAAAAGAATTTCAATAGAAAAACGTACGGTACACCCTTGAAAGAACCATCTGATATAACTCATCTCATTATAATATAGACGCTACCTGAACAAATTAACTGGAGTTCTCTATTTCGCCGAAAAACGTTATTTTGAACAACAATTTTCTAATTGCAGCTCATATATAAAAAAGACCTGGAAAAAATTAATCGCCAGATTACAAAGTATCAAAAAGATTCTAGTCCAAAAATAATTTATTCTGATGACTTAAACACAAATGTTTTATCAACACCTACCTCAATTGCTGAAATATTCCCCTCTCTTGAAACTACAATACAAAAAAGTGAAAAATGTTCTCTATCTTATATAAAACGTAGTAGCCTCCCAAATTCATTTGGTTTGATCGAAACGACCCCTGTAGAAGTGCAATTCCACATCTTACACTTAAAAGAGAATACATCTTTTAACGACCCCTTTCCATGTAATTTAATAAAAATTGGCTCAGACATTATTTCCAATCATTTGGCAAACCTGAAATAATAAAATAAATAAATACGAGTTTCAAGCACGGTTTTTTTCCGGATAAACTCAAAACAGCCAGAATCACCCCTGTATACAAAAGCGGCGATCCATTAGACCCACAGATTTCTCTGCAGAAAAGGATCTAGTAGAACTGACTATCTATATGGCCTTACTGGAGCAATCCATGTTGATATATGTTCGAAGAAACAAGGGATAGCTTTAATGAGAAAGCTTTTGATAGTGTCGGGGTAAAGGGTTGCTGTATAAACTTTTTAAAAATGGAGTGCGTGGGAGGCTGCTACACATATTATGTAATATGCTTAAGAATCGCAAAATTCAATTAATTATAAATGACTATTATGTGAGTAAGACATATGTACTTTCAGGCGATATTGGTTTACCGCAAGGGTCGGTGATATCACTATATATTCAACATTATTACGTAATATTCAACACTTATGGAAATTGCGTTTGAAGAATCTTAAGATGACCCAGATGAAGTACTCCACTCACACCTACCTTATCACCAATCGCTCTTAATTGTACAAGAAGTCAAGAGTCTTTTATATTAGGGCTACTTATTGGTCAGTATAACTTAGCACACATTCGTTACATATACGGTGACTTGTGCGCCTGTGGTAAATAAACCTGAAACGGAGTAGCATTACTTATTTGAATGTCCACATCGCTCTCAACTGGTCAATGAACTCTCAGAATCATTAAATAGCTACGGCTACATTCAGTCACTTCTCAAACTTCAGTTCGTGCGACAGCGACATTCACAGATCTGCAGTACCTTGTAAACTCATGTAAATAGTAGCTTTTCTATCACCCCACCCCCCTAACTGTTTTTCATTATGTTATTATCTATGTTGTAAATTCTGTTATATATTTATGGTGGTGGTATATATAATTATTGTGCTTCCATTTTATCCGCAATAAGGGATTAATCGAATTCCTAGATTAGGGCCTCATGATTTAGGGTTAGGGTTACATGTCAGTTTTAATTAGGGTTTGAGCCTAACCAACTAACGTACACTAACCAAAATAATAAACCAATAAATCCACGTGCCAGTGCCGTAAGGTAGGATAAGCCTACTACAGAATTATTATACTGTAAGTCTATAGGGGTGCATTCCACGCGGGGGGGGGGGGGGGGGGGGGGGGTAAAGTTTCGCCTAGGACACCGGTACATAAAACGGTGTCCCTTGATGCGCTTAGCATTATAGCAGTTTATGCCATGCTTATGGATCACCTGGGTGATACTAGTGGACAATTGCTTATGGATCACCTGGGTGATACATAGCGCGGTAGTGGACCATAGCTTATGGATCACCTGTATGATACATAACGCAGTAGTGGACCATTGCTTATGGATCACCTGTATGATACATAGCGCAGTTGTGGACCATTGCTTATGCATCACCTGGGTGATACATAACGCAGTAGTAGACCATTGCTTATGGATCACCTAGGTGATACATAGCGCAGTAGTGGACCATTGCATATCGATAACCTGTATGATACATAACGCAGTAGTGGACCATTGCTTATGGATCACCTGGGTGAAACATAGCGCAGTAGTAGACCATTGCTTATGGATCACCTGGGGATACATAGCGCAGTAGTTGACCATTGCTAATGGATCACCTGTATGATACATAACGCAGTAGTGGGCCATTGTTTATGGATCACCTGGTTGATACATTGCGCAGTAGTGGACCATTGCTTATGGATCACCTGTATGATACATAGCGCAGTAGTGGACCATTGCTTATGGATCTCCTGTATGATACATAACGGAGTTAGTGGTCCATTGCTTATGGATCACCTGGGTGATACATAGCGCAGTAGTGGACCATTGCTTATGGATCACCTGGGTGATACATAGCGCAGTAGTAGACCATTGCTTATGGATCACCTGGGGATACATAGCGCTGTAGTGGACCATTGCTTATGGATCACCTGGGTGATACATAGCGCAGTAGTGGGCCAATGCTTATGGATTGACTGATATTTCTCACGAACTACTTGCTTTACTTCATGATTTTGGATTTCGAAACAGGATTTCGCATACTTGCTGTACCGGTTTTGCCTAACTTACACAGTACAGCAGTATTAAGAACGTGGGCTTACCCTACTATTTATATTTCACTTCTTCGCGTGAATGCCAACTTCACTATGGCGCGCGCAGCGGAGCCTGATATCTGCAACTGCAATCATATAAAGAACGACATACTTGCCTACATCTGGGTATCTCACATTGCCGAGGCGCAAACGCGCGATACAATAATTGCTATCGTTCAATCTTGGCCGAAGTTTAACGACGCACTGTTGAAGGAGGCAAAGACTGTTCTCCTCGGGCTAATCCCTTCTTCGGATAGGAACAAGTCCAAGCAAAGCTTCTCTAAAGTTCGCCAGAATGGTGACTCCTTACGGCGAAATCTGGTCGTCGACATCCTAGATATGTTCGAGTATCCGGGATTCTGTGACAGAGGTTCCGCCTCCGATAACTCTACTGCTACTCGTCTTCCTGAATTTATTCCGGTCAACCTAGCGAGTCTTCCACCGTTTTCTTTAGGCAGCGCTGACATCTCTATGCTGTGTCGAACCGTCAGCATGCTGCAGGACAGGGTCGCTGTTCTCGAGGCAAACTACGGGCGACAGGAGGCCCCTCTTGCTTCTCAAACAGCTGCGTTATGTACAGGCAAGAAAGGTGGTTCGATCGTTACTCCTTCTCCTTCGGAACCACGGATTCACTCCTATGCTGACAAAGCTAAAACCACGAATGCTACCTGGAATAATTCATCCGCTGCTGGTAGCATGATCGTTATTGACGATGATGATAGTTTTGCTGTTGTAGGTGCAGACGGCAAACATCGGGCGGCGAAACCCGTAGCGTCTAAGCATCCACGACCTGCCGGAAATAACAACGTTGCTAAGTCTAACCCCGGCGGCCAAAAACCGCAACGGAGGAAGTTTATTGAAGGCGCATCTTCGTCAACTGCGCTCAGGACAGTGCAGCCTATTAGAAAACTGTATTTAACTGGGCTCGGCATCGAGGTTGTGCCTAAAGATATCGAAGCATATATAAAAGATACTGTTGATCTAAACGTTTCAGTCGAACTGGTTAATAGGGAAGGTGCCACGCAGTCTTCTTTTATCTTAATGTGCAAAGATAACGAGCGCGAAACTCTTTTTAACCCCACCACATGGCCTCGACATGCTAGAATCAACTCTTATTTCCCTCCGAAGAATCGGCGTCCGGTAGTTACACAGGTCCCTGGGTCTTCCTCGGGACTCCTGCCCAGCGGTGACTCTGTTATGTCAGGTACCCAGGGCGTCTTGACCAACATTCCGGAATCTACTCAACCAATAGGTTTGTCCACGTAGCCAACTGGGCTATATTCCATGTATTATCGTGTATTTTTAATAACCCGACATCTTTTCCTTTTTAAATATATATTTTTATACTATTAATTCCTTTTTATCATCTTACTAGTGTTTTCAATGGCGAATAATAATATGAAACTTAGTTTAACTTCATACAATTGTAACTCAATTAAAAATGCGGCTTCGCAGAAAATTATTTTCAATTTGTGCGAATCAGGAACCGATATTTTATTCCTGCAAGAACTGTGTATAACCAAGCAGGAGCTTGGTATTGTTAATAATTTACACCCTGGTTTTCTAGGTGTTGGTGTATCTCCTGTTTGCAGTAGTTCTGGTATACTATCCGGGCGCCCTTATGGTGGAGTAGCCGTAGTGTACAGAAACACAATTGCACACGCTGTTAACGTTATTCAATTTAATGATTCACGATTTATTGGTGCAGTTGTTAACCGTAATTTACATAAACTATTTTTACTCAATGTTTATATGCCTTACCAATGTGCAGAAAATGACACATTGTATACAAATTGCCTGGGTGAGATAAAATCCATTTATGAATCAATTGGTTTTACTAACTTTTGCATTATTTGTGATTTTAATGCTCATCCAGATATTTCGCGCTCTTTTTATGCTCATCTTACCGAATGGTGCAATAACGAGGGGTTAATAATTTTAGATATTGAACATCTGCCTTCGGACACCTTTACGTACATAAAGTGACGCACACTCCAGCACATCTTGGCTGGATCATATTGTGTGTCCTCCATCTACTGGTAGTATTATTAGTTCAGTTTCTGTGGACTATTCACTGTCTATTAGAGACCACATGCCTCTAGTTGTAGATTTTTCAGTTTATATTTCCCCCTCGCCTGTAATTAAAGCTAATTGTACTTGTAACGCATCTCCCAGGTGCCCCAAGTTGGATTGGTGTAAGACATCTCCTGAGTCACTTAATAATTATGCTTTTAAAGTTAAAAGTTTGTTGATAATGAATATGTAAACTGTACAGATCCACATTGCAGTAATAGTTCTCATAGAATCGATATTGATAATATTTTTAACTTTATAGTTAATACTTTAAACACTTGTGCTAATGAAACTATTAAATGTAAAACGTCTGTGTCATCTTCTAAACGCCACATCCCTGGGTGGAATGACTTTGTACGGGAGAAACATGACGACGCCAGAAATAAGTTTTATCCTGGAGATCAGCCGGGTCTCCCAGGCAAGGTTATATTCACGATAATTATCTGCGGTCGAAAGCCAATTTTAAACGAGCGCCCAGGGCATGTAAGCGTGATGAACAGAACATACGTGATACTAAATTAGCTGAGTCTTTATTGGGCAGTACTTCAAATAAAGGTAACCCAATAAAGAACTTTTGGTCTGATGTACACAAATGTTGCTCGGAAACAACTGTACTCGGTAGTACAGTTGTTTAAAGTAGGCGACGCAGTTGGTCCCGAACAGATTTGTGGGTTGTGGAGAGATCATTTTTGTGATCTATTTAATTCAGTATCTGATGACAGTAGTAAGGAATTTGTAACTAATAAGTTATTGGGAACTACTTTTAGTAAAACAAATAATGTAGTAGTTAATGAAATATTTGAAGCTATTAATAGTTTGTGTAGCGGTAAGGCAATAGGCCCTGATGGCCTTGAAGCTGAGCATTTTATCCATGGGTGCTGTGTACCACTGTTGAATATTTTAACTCTATTTTTTAACTTAATTTTCAGCCATGGTTATATTCCCCAGCTTATGATGGAATCCGTTATTATTCCTTTAATAAAGGATAAAACCGGGGACCATACAAGCAAAGATAATTATAGGGGTATTTCGATAGCTACTGTTCTTAGTAAATTACTGGAAAATATTATTTTGGCACGGTGCTTGTCTTTGATGTATACGACTGATAATCAGTTTGGATTTAAGACAAAATTAGGTACGGAATTATGTATCTTTACACTTAAGGAGATACTTAATTACTATATTTCTAACAATACGCCCATTTACGTATGTATGTTGGATGCCAGTAAAGCATTCGACAAAATAAATCATTTTAAGTTATTTAGTAAACTGATATCGCGGGGTTTTCCATTATATGTAGTCCGCATTATTTTATATTGGTATCGAGCTCAGTCGATGCATGTAATCTGGGGTGGTTTTACATCTGCTAAGTTTACTGTTACCAATGGTACTAAGCAAGGTGGTATTTTGTCGCCTTTGCTCTACAACATTTATATCGATGATTTATGCAAGCAAATGTCCAGTGCTGATGTAGGTTGCGTTATTGATGGAACCAGGATTAATCACCTTGGTTACGCTGATGACTTATGTTTAATTTCAAACTCTATTTTTGGTTTACAGCACTTAATAGATATATGTGTTACTTACGCAAAAGGTAATTCTATAACTTTCAATAAAAAGAAAAGTAAGTGTTTATATTTGCATCCTAAGGGGTCGACAATTATTTGTCGCCCTAGTGTTTATCTTAATGGCTCTCCTATTGAAGTCGTTGAGAAGTTTAATTATCTTGGCCATATTGTACACAGTACTTTTTAGATGACGACTACGATATCAGGAATCAAACTTGTAAGCTTTATTCTAGGGGTAATTTTTTGATTCGCAAATTCGGTTCATGCCCTGTCCCCGTTAAAGTTACTTTATTTCGTGCATATTGTACACCGTTATATTGTAATGCTCTTTGGGCCAGACAAAACTATTCTGAGTCTGTTCACAACAAACTCAAAGTAGCTTATAATAATTGTGCTAGACGGTTTTTCAATATACCCAGAGTTGTTGATGATGAAACTACTAGCATTCGATTAGCTTTAGGGTCCTTAAATGTCCCTCTTTTTATTCATATTCGTTATAGGGCGGTCGCTGGCCTTTTTTGCCGCATAACCAAACTAGATAACTACGTTCTGCGTGCCATTTGCACCATTGCCAAGGGTTCTAGAATTTGCGCAATGCGTAATACCGAATTTCTATGTAGCTAATTACGTTAATTTGTCTAATCATTTTGGTAATTTGTATAATTTAGTGTTATGTTTACATTGGTCATTATTGTGCTCTAACTATTTTACTACTATGGAATTTATTTTTCTGAATTAAAGATTATAATAATAACCTGTATGATACATAACGCAATAGTGGACCATTGCTTATGGATCACCTGGGTGATACATAGCACAGTAGTGGACCATTGCTTATTGATCACCTGGGTGATACATAGCGCAGTAATGGACCATTGCTTATGGATCTCCTGTATGATACATAACGGAGTTAGTGGTCCATTGCTTATGGATCACCTGGGTGATTCAGAGCGCAATATATTAATGATACAAAATTTTTTAAAATTTGATTGACTGTAACACGTGTAACATTATAAATAATAATCAACAGATGTAGATGAGTGCACTGCTGATATTCACGGATGCACTGAAAGTGCCACTACAACTGGAAGTTGTACAAACATTGTGGGAAGCTACCAATGTGAATGTAAAGCTGAATTCACACCAACCGCCAATCCACAGATTTGCCAAGGTAATAAATAAATTTGTATTACGATTATACTGTAATAATAATAATATAAAGTGGAATTGATTTAGGGAAACGCAATGAGAGTATAAAAATAACAGCAAGCGCGATAATCGTTAACTTCATATCAATATATTAAAGTACGTAAAAACAATGAAATCATATGCACAAGTTCTAGTTTCGATTTTTACACAAACTCATCTTAGTAATAATGTACAAAATTTAGCCTAAATGTTGCAAACTGCAAGGTTTGAATTTAAAAAGATGGCGCCAAAAAATAATAAAAAGGCGGTTACTGTTAAGCGATTACTGTATAAATCGCCAAAATATTGTAAAAATATTTATTTCAAAATTGTAACATTACTCAACGCCGTTAGTATTAACAGCGAGTTGTTATTTAGCACTTTACAACTTAAGAGGACATTGCAGCATTGTATTGGCCTGTACATTTAGTATTGTATTTGGTGTTATTGTTTACGTGGTAACCTAAGACGGCGTTAAGTAATGTCCACTAAGGGGACATTACTTAACGCCGGCATTGGTTACCACGTAAACAATAGGTGGAAATTTGCCTGACAGCCAGATAGTCCCACTGGTACTGCATTACCTACAGGTAGGCGGGGTATAGCTATTAATAACCAGTAGCTATATTGTTAACATGGCTCCAAACGCCACCATAAATCTAAGCTAACTTATATATGACATAATTTATGTCATTTTTACACTTAATTATACAGCAACTAATTTAATTTGTGCAGTTTCTATTACTTATAATGTATATGTACAATCATTTCGTAATGTTACAATTTTGGAATAAAACTACATACGGGTGAAACCACAAAATAGTGGCCAAGACACAGTTCCTACAATATTTCGACTTAAGATGGGTGAAATTTAACGCGGTAAAAAGTGTTTACAAGTATAGACAGTAAAAAATGGCCAGGGAGATGTTTTGGGAAAGATAGTTTTTCATTAAGTACCAAAATTTTCGACTTAAATCACCCAAAATCGACTTTTTGACGTGTCCACGACACAATTACAATTTAAAAAACCTGGTCCTATCGCGGTACCGCCAATAGTAGTTCATAATGTTATACATCAATCGATAGCTCATTAAATTTGCTACACAACGGGCATAAGTTCAAATAATACACGAGGATTTAAGGTTTGTATATAAATTGTGCGCAAAACATAGAGTGGATATTTTTTGCATGCGTGTAATGTCCCATGTTACAAAGCTTGTAATAACTCTTTTATGTCAAATATTTTGCTTTATTGAGTGCTTGTATAAAAATTCCGTGTTATTAGCAAATATGATACAAAAAGAAATGTCAAAATTCACTGAATATTCGCACATATATTAAGATTTTAGCTTTCGCAGATCGGTATGGAAAGATGATTTTGTCCCATTACAGCACACATTCTCAGGCCCATATAGCTTTACTGTTTTCATTTCAAAACCAATGTTATATGTCTCCAGAGAGCCAATTTTATGATTTCCTGCAACCCATGATATTGCTTTTGCGCCGCTGTGCTTTGCAAAATCCCCCACTCAGTGGTGCGAATAGTTTAATATATAATGGGATAAAGTGTCTCGTCTTGCGAGACATTTAATTATAATTACTAAAGTAAATTATCTATATTTGCAAAGGGTGAGGGTTAACAGACCCAGCGCAGAATTAACACGGTTAATAAGGCTACCCCACCCAAGCAAAAGCAATACCAATAAGTAAGGGCAGCGCAACGGCATCCAGATTTTGGTATCACTATTTCGTGTGATACATGATACAATGTGAAATAAATTCGAGGGCTTTGCACAAGTTAAGTTTATACGTACCTTCACGTGCTGCCTCAGTGGCCGCCCCTATCCGGAAGCTATGTGATTTGTAAACATTCGGAGATAAGTTAAGAAAATTGAAAACTTTGTTCATAATTGCAATGAACTGGGGGCGGTATATAGGCAAGCCGGAGGCCCAAATAAAAAATTGGCTGTGCTTGCTATTAGAAGGGCGTAATTTAATATATTCATAAACAGAAGAAATTGCAAGTTCTGATTTGTTTTTGTTTATGTGGACACGTACTGGGGTATATGGTGGTTTTTGGTATCTATAGCGTCTAATTGTGATCATAACATGATTAGGGGCCCATTCAACATCGCTAATGCTCAAAATCCATTTCCTCGGTTAACCTGGTGTTGGAGTAAATTCTCCAACACGTAGGAAACCATAAAAAGCTACTAAAAACATACATTTAATTACGTATTGTGCATAAATACCTTGATGCGGTTTAGGATTGCTTTCGTAATTGGTAAACGGGAATCTCCAACCATGTTATTTTTACCCAATCCAATCAGTGCCCTCGTAACCAAGAACGCCTTCGTTGGGTCAGCAATATTCAATAACCGATGTGGGAGAGCTATCGCAGACATGTGGTTAGAAATTGTGGATCTTGACAATTTCTGAGAGTCTAAATACGCAATGAAACATCCCAAAACAGTTGGGTCAAGTGGTAACACGAATGGGATGTTTAGAACATCTGCGACAAAACAGCGTAATTTCTCCCATATTCGAGTATACGAATTAAGAGTTGTTTCTTCCCATGAATGCTCGATCATCTGTGTGTATCGAAGAATGAGTTCTGAGGTAGCATATGATGAGGAATTGCTGAGGGATACTTGTTGGCGGTTGGAGTGATGTCCATAAACGATTCTACCTGCAAACGAGAAAGAAGATCTGAACGAACATTCATGACACCTGGTACATGATTTGAACGAAAAAGGATATTATGTTTCATTGTAAGAATAACAAGTTTGCGTATAAGAACCATAATTAAGGATTCTTTGGAAGATTTTTTATTAAGAATGGAGACAAGTCCTTCATTGTCTGTCCTAAATATTATTCGCTTTCCCTTTAATTCAATACCCCAGATATGTATAGCCATTACGATAGGATAGAGCTCGAGGAGAGTAATATTTGTACACTCTTTCCACCTAGGAGGCCATTCTCCATAGAACCAATGATTACGGAAGATAGCAGCATATCCCTTCATTTTGGCTGCGTCAGTGTAAAGTTTCAATGTAGTATTGGAAGTCCAATGTCGATTGAGGAACATTGTACATCCGTTATAGTGTAACAGGAAGTTCTCCCAAGCTATGAGATCTGCTCGAGCCCATGCCTTAAATCTGATTCGGTGATGCATATGTGTAGCAGTCACGGAAAGCTGTATTAAACGTCTAAGAAAGGCTCTACCGGGAATAACAACCTGACAAGCAAAGTTTAGAAACCCAACAATAGCGAGCAAATCTCGTTTTGTAACCCACTTATTGTGTTTCATACTCTTAATAAGGCAAGACCCTTCTCTACTTTATCTTTCGGAACAACCATTTCATTTGTAAATAACTCGATACCCAGAAAGGTAATGGTTTGGGATGGACCTTCGGTCTTATGAGAAGCTAGAGGGATGTTCGCTTTACTACAGAAATCTATAAAGATGCTGAGCTGTCTTCTGCATTCATCCTTATATCTCGCTGCCATCAGAAAATCATCTAGTATGTGTATTAAATTTGGTATTGAGAGCTTAGAACGACCTACCCATTGAATGGCACTCGAGAATCTTTCAAAGATTTTGCAACTTGAGCTAGCTCCCATTTCCAGGCATTTATCATAATACCATTTATTGTTCCATACTGAACACATTAGATGATAATCTAATTGCGATATAGGTATAAGTCTAAAGGCTGAACATATGTCAGTCTTTGCAAGATAACACCCTGAGCCTAATTCGATAATTATATTAATGGCATCTTCTACATGGTAGTATCTGCAGGTGGAGTCTTCATTTGAAATATTACTGTTCACTGAAAAGTCATTATATGGGGCAGAGAGATCGTGAATTAAACGAAATTCTGAAGGAGTCTTTTTTGGTCTCACTGATAATGGGTTAACATGGCAGACTAGGAAGGGCTGGTCGTCGAATGGCCCAGCCATACGACCAGCTTTTATTTCATTTTCAAGTTTTTGTGTGACAACATTGGGATTGTTTATGGCAGACAATGAATTCCTGGTATAAGTAGAAACATTAGGCCCATTATAATCTAAACGAAATCCATCAGTAAAACCAAAGTCTAGATAGGAGAAATCAGTAGGATTATAACCCGAGAGATAACTCTTTAGTACGTCCCATTTAATTGGTGTGGGGAGTTTGGAGGATTGGTCGACGGTTTGTACCACCTTGCGCATTATGGTACCTTCCCGTATTCCTGAATGCGGGCATTCTCCGATCCATTCCCCGTCTTTGATAGGGTGCACCTGCAGCTGCACGTCCTCTATACGATGGACCGGATCTTTGAAAGGGCTGTTTAGTAATTACATCAGTAATTGGTTGGGTACACTTCATAAGACGGTGTGTCCCACCACCTTTAGGACAAGTGTGATTATAATCACAATATATACATTTATCTCCCTTATGGTAGGCATGGCAGTATCCGGTTGGAATGGACATACGGCCAGTTTTTGTGGCAGTAGCTGCCATTGCGAGCTCCTGTATAGGGTTGCCCCAGTAGTACTTCGATGGGTTGTTCTGCTTACAACGCCGGAACTTCTCGTCATAGAGTAGCCATGATCCACCATTATCCTTGATGTCTTTAAGGATTGCTGGATATTTCTTCAGCTTCCTACTTTCTTGTGGGAATTTGTCTTCATAAATAGCGGAGAAGATATTCCAAGCAAGTAGGCATTGTTCGAATGAGGTTATTTCATTAACACCATTATCTTCCTCGAAAACAAATGTTGACTGTTGACTTGGGTGCTCAGTGGCAGATGTTAAGATAGGAAATCGTCGTTTTGATTTTACCGCTACTGGGTCACTCAACAATGATGCGAGATCTATAAATTTATGATTCCAGATCTTCTCCTTTATATCTAAAGGGACATATGCATCTACCTCTACAAAAGAGCTACACTTACCTGCTAAGGATGTCGACAATGACTGCTCAGCTGCAGGGAAAGTATCAGGCACCTGCGAAAAGTTGGATGTTGACACTGCAGGACATGCAGGTAGTGTAAGGGTTGTTGGTACTGGTACACCGACTGGTGCCGTAAGTGTAGGAGGAGTAATAACTGAAGCAGCATGAATTGGTGGTGAGGTGTGATGAGTAGAAGCTGGTGTTAGACCTAACCCGGACATGTTAGATGGAGGTGCTAGCCCAGAGACTGGGTGTCCAGGTGGAATGGCTCCAGGAAAAACGGGTGGCATACCCATCCAGTAAGGGTTTGTGATTGGGGTATGACCACTTTGGCCCTAACTGAATGTATTGGGGTTGGGGAAGGATTGCGGATAATAAAAGGGCATGTATGGGTTCCACTGAGGAAAGCTCTGCTGTATTTGTGGATTAACAGTAAATTCTGTAGTGGTAGATGGCAAAGGAGCTGTTGGGCCGCCACCGAGTATATGAGAAAATGATCAAAAAAAGAGAAAATAATCAAACATACTGTATAGATATTCATTGATACTGGCCATAATACAAATATTCTATCCTGCTATTATTATTTTTTCTTTTACATTCAGTAATTTATTGCATTTGTGTATACTTTATTGTCCATTTTCTTTTTTGATAGAGGGTTATGGCCCCCTGCGCCAGTATATTTAATATTTGATTAATTCATTTGTGAATTTATCATCTTGTTTCTTTCTTGTAATAAATATAATAATAAATAACATAATAATAATAATAAAGTAGGAGCAGAGTTCGTTGGAGTCTAAAGGGTTAAAGTGGTCACGTGATGCACATAATCGGCAACGTTTCCTAGAAATGTAATTGGCATGCCGATAATCACATGCCGTGAGACGTTGTGGACCTTGATACCATTCCAACACATAATCGTTATCACTACTCCTGGGTGTTATGGGTTGAATTTCTTCAGATTCTAAGCAAATTGGTTCTTCTTCAACTTGCAGAGCTTCGACGGATGTAGCCATTTTCTCTAGGGAACCCACCGTTTGAACTTCCACAATAGAGTATCCTGTGGGGATTCTAGGTCTTTGCATAACAGATAAATGTAGATATCGCGCGAAATAATAATAAAATAATTATTCTACTTTGTGCTAGTTTGTTTAATATATTATGTCATACTTTTTATAGCTAAAAATGCAATATCTAAAAATTATTAAAAGCACCTCTTGTGAAAAGACCCATTAAAAAAAAATTATTGAGGTCGCTGATTATGATTAAATGATTTAATATATTTCTGGTAATTAAAACAACATTTTTAGCGCCAATCTGGTGCCCCAGAACGAAAAGTACACTAAGAAAATATTTTATTCTGTTAAATTTTGCTTTTGGTTTGGTTATTCCTAAGCTATAATGGTTTTAAAGGCCGCAGGCCTACAACTCTTTAAAAATAATTCGTGGTAACCATCGTTTTTGGTGCTTGTCTGGTGGGTCAAACAAAAAAAATAGGATGAGATTTCAAATCGCAAATATTGAATTTGGTAGGAAATATAATATTTTTCAGTGTCACATTCATGATCAGCATCTCAGAAAACCCATAATGTCGTGTCATATTCAAAAAACCAGTAATGATTTTTGATATCAAATTTGTGCTACAAGGTGCGATATTTTTCAGTGTCATTTTCGTGATCATCATCCCTAACAGTCCCTGTCACCATTATGTTAGGTCTCCCAGTATCCAATTTGCCGGGTGTCCCAGTCACCAGTACTGCATCAGCTCCAGATCTTCAACCCACCAGAGACCACACACCTTTCGGATAAAAGGTTCGGGTTAGGGAAACGGGCCAATCGCAAGCCGGCTGGGGATGATAAAGATAACACTGTCCGAATCTTCACACGGATAATGCTGGAGGGGAAGGTCCACAGTGCAGTGCTTTGGATGACGAGACGAGAGAGTGGGGGCTTGTTACACCCACACACCAAGGTCGAAATAGAAGGACAAAAGGTCAATGTCCTGTAGATCCTGCGGGCCAAGCAGCCCCCTGCAGCTCCACCCCCTCAGAATCTTTACTCCAACCAGAATATGAACTCCCAGTTCGCGTGGACACAGATGTTACAGCCTCCCACACAAGTCCGCTTCTCATAGATTGCATGGACGCGCCAGGCCAGCTGGTTCAAACTCAACCCGCTGGAGCAACTACCTCCTCCGGTATGGTGACCATAGCCCATAGCATTCACGATGCGATTGCAGGGGTGGCGCGGTCCCTGGCCAACACCATTGTTCCGTGGATTCGGTGTGCACCCTGATGTTGTGTCGGCTGATAGCACTGGACATTTTGGACAAGTGCCCAGGAGTCTATCCAATTGGCATCGGGGAGTGTTTGCGTTGGATTCTCGGCTGATCTATGGCCGAAGCGATGGGGGATGAGTGGTGCAGAACATCTTTCCACTGGCACATCCGCTGGGGTCGAGGCTGCTGTCCACACGATGGCAGAACTGTTAGAGGAGCGGAGTGAGGATGGGTGGGGGGTTCTACTCATAGATGCAACAAACTCGTTTAATTCTTTAAACCAGACAGCCACGTTATGGAACGCACGCCAGTTGTGGCCCAGATGCTCCCTGTTTCTTTATAATTGTTACAGGGGGTACAGTATCCTAACTGTTCATGGGACCAACGAAGTTCTCTTTAACGAGGAAGGAACCACTCAGGGCGACCCCCTAGCTATGCTAGAGAATTCCATAGGAATCCGCCTCCAGAAGCCTCCTCAACTGCAAAACTGGTTCGCAGACGATTTGGCTGTGGCTGGTAAACTCGACCTAGTACTCGAGTGATTCCTTGAACTCCAGCGATACGACCTAACCCTCAGCTCCTTTCCCGATCCCACAAAAAGCTACCTGGTGGTAGCTCCTTTCTTTTGAGGAGGCTCGGAATGTTTTCACAGGCCGGTATATGAACATTGTCTCCAGCCATCGATTCCTCAGCGGTTTCCTTGAGGGTTCTGAAGAGAGGACAACCTACATCCGGACCAAAGTCGCAGCATGGGTAAAGTCAGTAGATTGTCTAGCTGAGACGGCGGAGGCCCAGCCCCAAGCCGCATTCGCCGCCATGGTATGCTCCCTCCAGCGGGAGTGGGCATATCTACAGAGAGTAACTCGGGACTGTGGCGAGGAGTACAAGGTGCTGGATGGAGCGCTAGCGGAGTGGTTTCTACCCGCTGTCATTGGTGGCAAAATATCCCCAGCAGAGCGCAGTTTATTCACGCTCTCCCCCCGCAATGCAGGATTAGGTCTGAGAAATCCAGTAACAGAGGCTGCCTTTTCGTACTTGGTTTCATGGGCAGGAATGAGGTCTCTAACTGAGTCAATTCTGGGAGATCGTGTGTTCTCTCTAACAGAACACATTTGCTGCATACAGCAGGCACAGAAAGGGGGAAGGGGGTTGGGAGCAGCAGCTGGTAAGGGAGAAGGACAGTTTAGTAAGGTGCTGGAGGATCTATTGCCAGATCGATGATGGGTAGTAAAACAAGCCGCCGATTTCTGCATGAGCAGTTGGATATCCTCCCCCCCTCTTGCCTACCACCAACTCGATCTTTCCCCACTTGAATTCAGAGACGCACTCACAATCCACTACGGCTGCCCCTTGGCGTCGGTGCCAAGCCAAGTGCGATGGATGCGGGGCCTTCTTTGATTTAAAAAACGGTTTAAATTGTAAAAAAGGTGGCCTCGTTATCCAGCGACACAACGAACTCCGGGACATTGTCGACGACCTTGTATCTTGTGCTTTCAGGCTGCGTAATGATGTCTGCGAACCAGTAGTCCGGGAGGGCCACAGGGTAGATGGGGCTGCAGGTCTTTGGTGCAACATAGGTATTTGGGGTGCATTAAACCCACAGATTCAGGCATTGTTAAACATTAGGGTTGTAAACATTGACGCCAAGTCATATGTGGGTCGCACCCTGATGTCTGTACTTGAGTCGGCCGTTTCTGAAAGCTGAGGACTTCATGAATTCATTTAAACAACTGGGAGAGATGTTAGAGTAAGTGCTTAGCCAATTTTAGGCTTAAAAGCGCTGTCCCTCCTGTAATTACCCATACAGACGGGACACTTTGGGACAAAACACCCTGTAATAGACATTGAATCCAAGGTAAAATCCTTTAAAAGATGGAAAGACAGACACTGTAAGGGATAAAAAAAGTAAACTTGTAGAACCCTTTTCAGTTTAACATACAATATAGTTTTATAGTATAATCAAAACTATCGAATAAAAAATATTGGAATGATTGAATTAAGTGAATCATCGAATTATAATTTGCAATTATTGTTTAGAATTATCGGTACCCCGGTATATTAGAGTGAAATGTTTTGATATAGTTATCATATAACATTATAATGCAGAGTTTAAAGGGTAGACACCGGAGTTCCCGTCAGTTTATTTAAAAGATGTCGAGATCGTCGAATCCTTCCCCTTCCTCAATCGCGAATCCCCTAAATGGTTCGTGGTCCAAGTGAGCAGTCTTACCATGCTTGAAGCAGGTCAGCTCACAATCACCACCACATGATGTATTCATTAAGACTACGTTATCGTCGCCGCAAAACAAAATCTCATGGGCCTTCCCAATTCCTACCACTTTGCAATTGGATCCAGTTTCTTTTGGGTGGCTTCAATATCGGCCGTTTCGAATGTGATACATTTAATTGTTACCCGTTGGATCACTAGTTGTACCAAGGTATTAAAATCCGGTGTAGCACTGAGTACATTCATTCCTATCACTTTATCTAAAGTACGTTTAATTGTTGCACCCACGCCATCAGCAGGGCTCTTCCCATGTCCACTTTCTGTATAAATCCAGCGTAGAGAGATATCATTAAACTTAGCATAGTCATTAAATAGGTGTACAACGAACCTATTTCTATATTGATTGGATGGAGTCTGAAACGATGACCACGTGTTTAACATCATCACACTTAATTCAGTCGAGTAACTTTGAGACACTGCATACACTGCTGCTGCACGATGATCGGTGTTTTTGCTAATTGCAGCAAAACTTTCGGTCGATGCACCAGCAGATCCCTTCCAGACAACGAAACAATGTATCGAGATTGATTCTTGCTGATAGTATGCGGAATGGATCTCTTGAGGTCTAGGGACTTTAAAATTTTTGCTCTAATCCATTTGAAGTATCAAGGTATCATTCGCTCGCTTAGCTTTGGCCAGTTTAATGGCTTTGAATTGAGTTACGAACCTATCAATATGCTCTTTAAGTGCGGTTAGCTGTTCTTTCACTAGCGGAATAAATTGTCTAACAGGAAGTTGTCATTCAACTTTTCGATGAACTTTAATATTATTCTCATCAGTTACATGCATCGACATTTGGACCTTTATCTGAGTCAATTGGTTGACGATAATGATATCCAAAGTGCTGTAATCGCCATGAAGAGCTAAAGTGTCTGGCCCTCACTGATGGTGAGACCAACTTAGCTTTTATTAGCGCCTCTATCATAAGTTGTGGGTTCGTACATTGAAGACACATACACGTTCCCTAATCAGTTGCCTTAGGCTGGATTACATCGGAAGGCCAGTACTTACAAAAAACACTGTAAGAGCATGTATTCTCGGTTTCTTCCTCAAATTGGACGTGATAAATCTTTTTAAAATCCATATGATACCTCAAAGGCACCTTATTGGTGGCAACTCCCACCTTTCCTGCAATCGAAAGGACATACTCTAGAAACATTGTCCTACCTGGCAAATGCCTCTATTGATTCCCGCAATGTTTTTTCGTCGTTAGATGTATTGGTTGTATCGGTACTTACCGGATCTCTAAACCGCAATCGACAACCAAGCCGGCGCATGTTGCTATGAGTACTCGATGACACTGTCTGTGAAATCTTTTTCTTTGTTCGGGGAGTCAAAGAATGAAGTTCCGACAGATTTTCAGCTACAGAAACTTTACTTGGACTCTGTTTCTTAAAGAATTTCAACAAGCTTCTTGTTTTTTCGGGTTAGAATATTGTTAGCTGCCAAGGCTTGGTTAAGTTTCACATGCAATCTTTGTATTCGAACTTTTTGTCCCAAAGTGTCCCGTCTGTATGGGTAATTACAGGAGGGACAGCGCTTTTAAGCCTAAAATTGGCTAAGCACTTACTCTAACATCTCTCCCAGTTGTTTAAATGAATTCATGAAGTCCTCAGCTTTCAGAAATGGCCGACTCAAGTACAGACATCAGGGTGCGACCCACATATGACTCGGCGTCAATGTTTACAACCCTAATGTTTAACAATGCCTGAGTCTGTGGGTTTAATGCACCCCAAATACCTATGTTGCACCAAAGACCTGCAGCCCCATCTACCCTGTGGCCCTCCCGGACTACTGGTTCGCAGACATCATTACGCAGCCTGAAAGCACAAGATACAAGGTCGTCGACAATGTCCCGAAGTTCGTTGTGTTGCTGGATAACGAGGCCCGCCTTTTTTACAATTTAAACCGTTTTTTAAATCAAAGAAGGCCCCGCATCCATCGCACTGGTTTGGCACCGACGCCAAGGGGCAGCCGTAGTGGATTGTGAGTGCGTCTCTGAACTCAAGTGGGGAAAGATCGAGTTGGTGGTAGGCAAGAGGGAGGGAGGATATCCAACTGCTCATGCAGAAATCGGCGGCTTGTTTTACTACCCATCATCGATCTGGCAATAGATCCTCCAGCACCTTACTAAACTGTCCTTCTCCCTTACCAGCTGCTGCTCCCAACCCCCTCCCCCCTTTCTGTGCCTGCTGTATGCAGCAAATGTGTTCTGTTAGAGAGAACACACGATCTCCCAGAATTGACTCAGTTAGAGACCTCATTCCTGCCCATGAAACCAAGTACGAAAAGGCAGCCTCTGTTACTGGATTTCTCAGACCTAATCCTGCATTGCGGGGGGAGAGCGTGAATAAACTGCGCTCTGCTGGGGATATTTTGCCACCAATGACAGCGGGTAGAAACCACTCCGCTAGCGCTCCATCCAGCACCTTGTACTCCTCGCCACAGTCCCGAGTTACTCTCTGTAGGTATGCCCACTCCCGCTGGAGGGAGCATACCATGGCGGCGAATGCGGCTTGGGGCTGGGCCTCCGCCGTCTCAGCTAGACAATCTACTGACTTTACCCATGCTGCGACCTTGGTCCGGATGTAGGTTGTCCTCTCTTCAGAACCCTCAAGGAAACCGCTGAGGAATCGATGGCTGGAGACAATGTTCATATACCGGCCTGTGAAAACATTCCGAGCCTCCTCAAAAGAAAGGAGCTACCACCAGGTAGCTTTTTGTGGGATCGGGAAAGTAGCTGAGGGTTAGGTCGTATCGCTGGAGTTCAAGGAATCACTTGAGTACTAGATCGAGTTTACCAGCCACAGCCGAATCGTCTGCGAACCAGTTTTGCAGTTGAGGAGGCTTCTGGAGGCGGATTCCTATGGAATTCTCTAGCATAGCTAGGGGGTCGCCCTGAGTGGTTCCTTCCTCGTTAAAAAGAACTTCGTTGGTCCCACGAACAGTTAGGATACTGTGCCCCCTGTAACAAGTATAAAGAAACAGGGAGCATCTGGGCCACAACTGGCGTGCGTTCCATAACGTGGCTGTCTGGTTTAAAGAATTAAACGAGTTTGTTGCATCTACGAGTAGAACCCCCCACCCGTCCTCATTCCGCTCCTCGAACAGTTCTGCCATCGTGTGGACAGCAGCCTCGACCCCAGCGGATGTGCCAGTGGAAAGATGTTCTGCACCACTCATCCCCATCGCTTCAGCCATAGATCAGCCGAGAATCCAACGCAAACACTCCCCGATGCCAATTGGACAGACTCCTGGGCACTTGTCCAAAATGTCCAGTGCTATCAGCCGATACAACATCAGGGTGCACACCAAATCCCACGGAACAATGGTGTTGGCCAGGGACCGCGCCACCCCTGCAATCGCATCGCGAATGCTAAGGGCTATGGGCACCATACTGGAGGAGGTAGTTGCTCCAGCGGGTTGAGTTTGAACCAGCTGGCCTGGCGCGTCCATGCAATCTATGAGAAGCGGACTCATGTGGGAGGCTGTAACATCTGTGTCCACTCGAACTGGGAGTTCATATTCTGGTTGGAGTAAAGATTCTGAGGGGGTGGAGCTGCAGGGGGCTGCTTGGCCCGCAGGATCTACAGGACATTGACCTTTTGTCCTTCTATTTCGACCTTGATGTGTGGGTGTAACAAGCCCCCACTCTCTCGTCTCGTCATCCAAAGCACTGCACTGTGGACCTTCCCCTCCAGCATTAGCCGTGTGAAGATTCGGACAGTGTTATCTTTATCATCCCCAGCCGGCTTGCGATTGGCCCGTTTCCCTAACCCGAACCTTTTATCCGAAAGGTGTGTGGTCTCTGGTGGGTTGAAGATCTGGAGCTGATGCAGTACTGGTGACTGGGACACCCGGCAAATTGGATAATGGGAGACCCAACATAATGGTGACACGGACTGTTAGGGATGATGATCACGAATATGACACTGAAAAATATCGCACCTTGTAGCACAAATTTGATATCAAAAATCATTACTGGTTTTTTGAATATGACACGACATTATGGGTTTTCTGAGATGCTGATCATGAATGTGACACTGAAAAATATTCATTTCCTACCAAATTCAATATTTGCGATTTGAAATCTCATCCTACTTTTTTTGTTCGACCCACCAGACAAGCACCAAAAACGATGGTTACCACGAATTATTTTTAAAGAGTTGTAGGCCTGCGGCCTTTAAAACCATTATAGCTTAGGAATAACCAAACCAAAAGCAAAATTTAACAGAATAAAATATTTTCTTCGTGTACTTTTCGTTCTGGGGCACCAGATTGGCACTAAAAATGTTGTTTTAATTACCAGAAATATATTAAATCATTTAATCATAATCAGCGACCTCAATAATTTTTTTTTAGTGGGTCTTTTCACAAGAGGTGCTTTTAATATTTTTTAGATATTGCATTTTTAGCTATAAAAAGTATGACATAATATATTAAACAAACTAGCACAAAGTAGAATAATTATTTTATTATTATTTCGCGCGATATCTACATTCATCTGTGATGCAAAGACCTAGAATCCCCACAGGATACTCTATTGTGGAAGTTCAAACGGTGGGTTCCCTAGAGAAAATGGCTACATCCGTCGAAGCTCTGCAAGTTGAAGAAGAACCAATTTGCTTAGAATCTGAAGAAATTCAACCCATAACACCCAGGAGTAGTGATAACGATTATGTGTTGGAATGGTATCAAGGTCCACAACGTCTCACGGCATGTGATTATCGGCATGCCAATTACATTTCTAGGAAACGTTGCCGATTATGTGCATCACGTGACCACTTTAACCCTTTAGACTCCAACGAACTCTGCTCCTACTTTATTATTATTATTATGTTATTTATTATTATATTTATTACAAGAAAGAAACAAGATGATAAATTCACAAATGAATTAATCAAATATTAAATATACTGGCGCAGGGGGCCATAACCCTCTATCAAAAAAGAAAATGGACAATAAAGTATACACAAATGCAATAAATTACTGAATGTAAAAGAAAAAATAATAATAGCAGGATAGAATATTTGTATTATGGCCAGTATCAATGAATATCTATACAGTATGTTTGATTATTTTCTCAGGGTTTAAATTTACGAATATTGTTATATGGCAGGAGGACAGTATGATAGCTGAGCTAGTGAACTACTGTCCCCCTAGAGAGGTGGAGCACATGGAATGGGGGGGGGGGGGGGTGGGGGGGGTCTTACGAGTGCTGCGATTGATTTTCTAAGTATGTAAAATTGGCTGCCTGTGAGAAAATGAGATACTAATATTTACATTTAAATTATAATTAGATTTAAATTCCAATTGCTGTCATGCCTACTTGATGCTGTTTGTCATGAGAGAATTTTAATCTTGCTATGTAATTTCGAGTTGAAAATGCTACCATTATCGCTACCACTATTTATGTATATAAGTATAATTTTAACAAATTTTAAAATTAGTGAAAAAAGTTAAAACGAATAGTGAATAAAGTAAAAACCAGTGAAAATATGAACAGATTACGGATTGAGATATAAATGTTTTACTGTTTTAACCCTATTAAACCCGGGGAAAGGGGTCATTATGACCCCCCCCCCGTGGTTTTTTTATTATAATTCTGAAACAAACGCAGTTCGGAATCTGAAATTTTATGACTTTTCCTAAAAATCTATTGTCTTCCTAGTAGTGAAAACCGTTTTCAAAAATATTGGGAAGTTTTCGAGTTATAGCACTATTTTTAACCCTACTTTTGGCACTTTTTTGAGACGTTTTTTGAAAATTACATTTCATTAAATATGAATTGTAACATCTCTATTTTTGATTTACACCGGTTTTTTGCTGTTAGCAATTGCATGGAATTCATACAAATTGATTTAGAAATTTCAAACTTGTTTTTTTCGGCGGGTGCCAAATTTTGGTGCCAGCACCAAATTTTGAAATATGTCAATTTTTAAAATTGATTGTTTGAAACTTATTTTTTACGCAATTGGGGTTTTTTGGGGTTCTGGTTTCGATGAAATATATACGAGTTGCACCAAGCGTATCAAACTTGTATTTTTCAGTGCTGTGTGCAATTTTTGGTGCTAGCACGAAATTTTGAAAATCCATTCAATAGATAAAATTGCTTGTGACATTTTATTTCTTTCGTTTTATAGGTTTATGGCTGTTCTGAATTCAATGGAATATATAATTATCGAACTAGACATCTCAAACTTGTATTTTTCGGAATTGAGTGCAAAATGTGGTGCTAGCACCAAATTTTGAAAATCATCAAATTTATCAATTGATTGTGTCACCTTGTTTCTTGCGTTATACGGGTTTTTGAGAGTTCTGATTTCAATGGAATCAGTAAAAATTTCATAAGAGTTTTCAAACTTGTATTTTTCGCCGGTGGATGAAAATTGTTGTGCCAGCACCAAATTTTGGAAAATAAGCAAATTGATCAGATAGTATCATCTTGTTTCTTGCGTTATACGGGTTTATGAGGGTCCTGAATCCGATGGAATCAATAAAAACAGCACTGGACATCGCAAACTTGTACTTTTTGGTGATGGGTACGAAATTTGGTGCTAGCACCAAAATTTGCCAAATTACGCCGAAAAATACAAGTATCAATGATCTGGCATATTAGAAATGTATTCCATTAGAATCAGCGCCCTAGAAAACCTATAAAGTGAATTTATAGCATCGTATAAGTGAATTAAAAATTTTGTGTTCTAACTGAAAAGTGCTGGTTACTTGTTTTTTTCATTTTTTTCCTACGAAGAGAGGACTAAACAGCCATTTATAGTAATCATATCATTTGTAAATATTTTCCAATGTATTTTGCGCCCCAGAAAACCTGTATTGAAAAACAATTAGCCGAAAAATGTAACTTTCAAATTTTGTGAAAATTGTGAAAAAAGTAGCCTACTGCAATAACTTCTCTAAAACTGGATCCAGTCTCCCACACCCGTGTGTCATACGCCGCGCTAGACTGGCTTCAGCTGATGTCAATTAGTACGGGCAATAGTCAATTCCTAAGACACTTAAATTAGCAGGTTAAACTGTTAAAGGTTTAACAGCGCGAACAATATTCGAAGATATAATTGTTATGTAGTAGTATAGTGTTTTGGTTTATGATTTAATGTTTTTAAATTATTTTACATTATGTACTGTGCTAATATAATTAGTGGCAGTGGTTTTCTAAGTAGTAGTTTGTATCATTAATGTAGTAAGTTCATTTATTTATTTGTGCTATTTACTATATACTCTCTCGACTCACTGTTGACTTAGGCATATGAAATTTTTGAACAAGAATCTTAACAATTCTGAACTATTAATTTTTTAATTTTTTTATGCTTAAAATATAGAAGTAGAACAACACAATGAATGCAGTGGATCTAAAAGTCCGTGGTATGACAGAGACAATCCTTCAGGAACTGGAGACTACGAGGATCTTAATTCACTCATGTCAACAAATGCCCAAGCAAATGAATGTTAGATGATATATTATAATATTAACGATTGTAACATAAATTAATCAACTCTCAATAAAAGGTGAAATGTAGGGAATATCCTATTCCACTAGCTAAAATATTGACTTTTATTTAGCTACTCTGATGTATCTTTTAAATGATCTGAACGACTACTATAATCGGTCTGTTGCATTGAAACTGCACATTGAGATGCTATGCCAGCCCAACAAAAACATTTTGTCACCACCGTGCAATCCACAATTAAAAATGCTATGTCGTCTTATCAACTGATACTGTTGTAATTCCTGTACATAGATAAAATGTAAATAGGAACAGTAAACCAACCAAATGCATCATTAAACATGCTAAATAAGTAATAAGTATATAGTCTTTGACAAATTAAATAAAGTTATGTTAAATATGGATGATACAAGATATAGGAAAGACATGGAACATTAAATCAGTCTAAAAATAGTTGTATCTCATTACTGATAAGGTATCCTATGGCCATAGGTGCAAATGAGTTCTTAAATAATTTGGTACGAACGTTGGGCATTATGTATTTGCTGCAAAGTCAATGGTAACTCTATGACTGTGGAATTCAGTGTCAGACACACTGAAACTGAACATTCATATATTTACATTTCATATTTTTATACATTTATATTTACTTTATATTTACATATCATTCGAAATATTATTTCTACAGGGTTTTCTCAACACAATTGTTTGGAACCAATATCATCCGAAGCTCGAACAAGACAAACACATATCGATGCCTGGGCTACTGGAGATAGTTTTTATATGTATTCAGCTGATGGTCTAATTTGTAAAAACATTGAACAGAGTAGTGGACGTCAGTGTCACGATTATGAGATACAGTTTTGCTGCCCTGGTATGTATTTGTCCCACATATTATTACTTTATAATGTCCTTATTAATAAGTAATATACTGTAGAACCGTTCATAAAAATACCATTTACTTTCATTTTGTTGAATATTGGAGATACAGATGGCCCTATTGCAATTCCTGGAGACCAACTTACAGTACAGTTGTAGGCCTATACAACATGTATGTTGCAGTCGTTTCACATTTTAGTGGTAATTAATAATCGCAATAATTTTTATTGTCCGTTTAAATCCTTTTTTTGTCCTTTTTATTTTATTTTTTATGTCCTCCAAAAGTCTAATGTTAGGTTCCATGCTACCGGTTTCTCTACTGCTGTTTTCTCAGGCTATCAGTACCGGTATTAGTATATATAGCACTATTTTGCTGTATTCTATGTACAGATGTAGGTATAAAGCAGGTATTTCTGTATTTTAGTACCGGTACCGGCACCGGTACTGCTATAGGCCTACTGTGTAGCCTACAGTCAGTCAGATAGGTCTTGCACACGGCCAGTTCAGTTTGTTTTTACAACATCTAAACTGCACCAGTCACTCCCATCTCTCAAACACCCCATCCTGGAAATCCTTGCTTCTAACATCGTTTACTCTTTCTCTTGTCCCTCTTGTAAGGGGGAATATGTTGGACACACCATCCAACACTTGTTTGAACGTGTTAGACAGCACCAAGATGGGACAGCCAATGATGGGAGCGAACAGGGTAAGACTGTGCACAACCACATCATGACGCACCGCGACGAGCCCAATACACATTGGCTGACTGACTGGCGTGAATTGTTTAAACATTTCACCGTAATTGCTAGGCACCTATTGCGGCCAGTCTTGCAAAAGCTTGTAATGTATTACATCCAAACACGCAAGCTGGTTATCAACAAGCAGAAACGTTACTGGCGCAAGTTTATGGTGCTGCTTCCCAGTGGTTAGTTACAGTACAGACATCTCTTCATTCCATTACCTGTTCCGTCCCCCTTTGGGAATCTTCTCTACATTTCCTGGCTTGGCCTCCTGAGAATGCCTTCAGTTGCGGGGCGAAACCTACCGATCAGCTGGCTGCCGTCAGCTGATCACTGATTGCATGCAACGTCTAGGTCTTGTTGCTTTTGAGTTTTTTACATACGTTTGTTGCAATTATTACCGTAGACATTTATTTACTTAATTCGTATAATAAATAGCATTATTTCACTGTCATCTAGAAAAGGGGTTAACTGGTTTATGGATTTTGGATGACATGACGACTTCAATTTACATTTTTCGAATACTTAAAATAACATTTAAGGCAAGTGATATAGCTCATTGGAAAGGTAAATAAAGAATCTATTAACTTTTATGAATAACTTAAAATCGACCAGATGGCCAGTTAACCCCTTTTCTAAGTGAAACTTATAATATATAAATATAATATAATCTTTTCTGTACCCATATTGTTTCTTAAATATAATATAATATATATAAAATATAATATAGTAAGACAAGATTGTGTGTTGCAGCTCGGCTAATCTAAATAATTAATATAGTTGAACAAGGGAGATAGCCACTGTTGAAAAGAAAAGCAGTCATAGTTTAACCAAATTTTCGATCCTATTCCAGGACCGTTATCAAGGATGTAATGTTAAATGTATTAAACCACCAACTGCTAAAATGACAGAATGCAAAAACCAGCAAACAAAAAATGTACCGGTACATGTACAATAACTGTAGGCATGTACAATGACTGTAGGCCTAAAGGCAATCTAATTATATTATTGTAGGCAAGTAAGACAATTAAGATATATAATTAAGTAAGATATATATACTGTATTTATTTATACCAATTAACAAAAAAGCATTATCCAAAGTACTGTAAGAACCCAAAAATGGGTATATAGTATACTGCAGGTAACTGGACAGAAACCCACCAATTGCATATTTGTTACTCACAAGAAGTTAAACGGCAACATACAGTAGAAACCATATATCTGATTAGATAAAGTAGGCAGGCAACTGTACAGCAAACGCACATTAGACAGTATATATTAGAACGATGCAGAACGGTAAAAGCTTTACACATTAATATAGTTATTATTTATTTCTCAAGTACCAAAAACAAGGCATTACACAGTAAAACCCCATATAATGGCTAAATATTGCAGAAAACTATAGAAGAGACCCACAAATTGCATATTTGTTACTTACTAGAAATTAAACGACGATATACAGTAGGAACCATATATCTGATTAAAAATGTAGGCAACTGAATAGCAAATGCACATTAGACAGTATATTTATATTAGAAAGTTGCAAAATGGCAAAACTTTACACAGTAATATAGTTATTATTTATATTTATTACTCAAGAACCAAAAACAAGGCATTACACACTACACAGTAAAAACCCATATAATGGCTAAATATTGCAGACAACTGGACAGAGACCCACAAATTGCATATTTGTTATTTGATACTTTTTGTATTTTGATTTGTGCAGCTCTATATTAATGATTTAAGTAATTATGGTGTCATTGGATAGCTGGAAAGTGCTATTTTGTGTAAACTGGTGATAAAACATAAACTAGAGTAACCAACATGGATTGTTTTAATATACTAATTACTACTACTACTAGGTCGAGCGAACTCGGACAGTGGAAATGAGATCCTTCCAGGCTTCCCGATTCTCCATAGTTGTCGCAATTTCGTTTCTCCCAAGTTCAGTATCCCTTTCAAGTTGATCTATATATGTTATGGCCGGTCGTCCACGACTAAGCTTTCCATGAGTTGGTTGCCTACTAGTATCGGCATGCTGCATTGCAGCTGCATTTTTAAGAATGCTGTGCCGGCTTGTCGACAAAATTGCGCCGCCACAACTCCCTATCACCCAAGACATTTGCTAGATCATCCGCATCTTCAAGACCAGTGTCCTTTAAGATGCGTCTCAAGAAAGTCATGGGCTGTCCACCATGCTTATTCACTCCATGAGGCTGCCAAAGTACAAGATTATGCACTGGCTGGTCCTCACGGCGAAAGCAATGTCCTGCAAAGTGGAGGTGATTTTGTTCTAGTGTCAATCTTTGGGGAACCAATGAGACACCTCCAATGTTATATAGTGTCTGGTTGGAGATGTGTGCATTGTACTTGACACGATGAACCCGGCGTAGCATTCTTATGAATGTGCCATCCAGAGATTTAGTGTCCTCAGCAGTTAGAACCCAGCATGGACTCCCATAGAGGAGTACTGCTGCTCTAAATAATCGCACCTTAAGTTTCCGATTGATTCTCGGTGACTTCCAAATCCTGGCTGCCTATGCCTTTCCCTTTACATATTCAAAGGTTCTCACCTGACTTCCGGATCCATGATCCAGGTAACAGAAGTCGTCCACATGCTCAAGCATACCATCCTTTGAACTTATGCTCATCCGGTCAGAGACTTGCTGAGGACTTTCAAAGTTAACTGTCAAAATTTTGGTCTTTCTGGTGTTAATAAAAAGACCAACACTAGAAGCAGCCTGTTCTTGTGAGCTGAGGAGCCGTTGGGCTCCCTCTAGTGATTCTGAGAGTACCCCTAAGTCATCAGCAAAGTCTGGATCAGTTAGGTACTTGGCTGTATTTCCTCGACTTCTGGAGCCAGTAGGTGGAGTTATCATCACCCCATCATCATTATGATGATCTAAGGACATGTGTAAAACATAGTCAACCACAATTATGAACAAGAATGGTGCAAGTGTGTCTCACTGGAGAACGCCCCATAACACTTGAAATGGTGGTGTGTCACCATCAACAGTAGACACAAATGTTGTCGAACCATTGTATGCTGATCTGATTGCTGCAATAATTTCATCAGGAATCCCATATAATGAAAGTATGCTGAACATACATGAACGAGGGACTGAATCATAGGCCTTAAAGAAGTCAACAAAGATAAAACAGCCAGATGCCTGTCTTTCTTTTTTGATAACTCTTCAATTATCCTTCGAAGTGCCAAAATGGGCTCCATGGTCCCATGACCTTTACGGAACCCATTCTGATTTCCACGGAGCAGTCTCGCAATGGGATCCCTGATGCGATTTAATATAATTATATTGTATAGCTTTGCAGCACTTGAGATCAATGGTTCAGGATAGATGAGCTTTAAACACTCAGGTATTTTAAAGACCTCAGGGGGAACACCATCTACTCCACTGACACGATTGGTCTTAATGCTCTTTGCAGCAGCCTTCACTTCTGCAAAGGAGATATCGCCAATGGGAATAACTGGGAGTACAGACTCACGCCTTTACTTCTATAAAGTTATCAGGCAATACCCTGTCATTATTGAGAAGCTTTTCAAAGTGGGCCTTCCAACCATTGAGGCGATCGGCTGGTGATTCAGCCTTAACCTTGGTGGTTGGTTGGCTTTTCCACCCAGTAAGCAAGTTGATCGATTGCCATGCCTGGGATGATTGCCTGCTGTAATCAGCATCAATGATGGCATCAACCTGTTGGTTTATTAGCTCCTGTAGATTAACAGATTACTGCCTGTTCAGGGACCTAGATGCAGCCTTAACTGCATTCTTGGCCGCTGTAGTCTGTTTGATTCGGGTCTCTTTCTGCGCCTTGTAGAGGTCATTTCGGCACTTCTGAATTTTGTTGTCAGTCCAGGGGGCCCTTTTCCTGTTTCGAGGGTATACAGGAACTGTTTCGGCAGCTGCTAACTTAACTGCTTCTGTGAAGGCAGTATAGTATAGCCCTCGCAGTGATCTGCCGCCTCAGAGGCAAGAACCTCATACCTGTTGCTCAGCTGTAGTGTGAAGCTGGATCTCACACTTGGTTGTTGCAACAGACAGGACCAGTCATGCCGCGAGCATCTGCCTGCCAGGCAGATTTCGTTGTTCTCCTAGCACGTAGACTAGGTCAAGGCGGTGATCACTGGAGAAGGGTCGAAGTGTAAATGCATTACAGTCTTGTATAGATCTCCTGTATTTCCTACGAAAGAGAATATGGTCTATCTGGGACTTGTGACCACTGGGTCCACTATGAGTCCATAGCTTTCCAGTTCGCTTCTTGAACTGGGTTCCAGCCGAAAACATTCCATTTCCAGAGATAAAATCCTGAAGATGGACAGAATTTCGGTTAACACTATTGCTATAGACCCAGGGCGATGTAGGTGATTGATGCAGACTTGCATTAAAGTCTCCCAGGAATGTTAAGAATGCATGCTGATCCACTCTTCGTAGCTTGTAGATTGTGGTAGAAATTTTCCACCTCCTCTACAGGGGCAACACTAGTTGGAAAGTAGCACACAATCAGAACCACCTTGGAAATTTCTTAGCCAGTCTTCCAGAACATGATTAGTGGCAACGGATGATGCTGTTAGAGATTTGGTCTATTTTGTCCAATGCTGCATGTGCAGTTGGATTCATCAATAGACCAATTCCACCATTGCCTCTATCATCTGCTGATGCGAGGGCGAGTCGCCAACCGCCCCCCATGTCCTTAATCAGAGCCTCATCAGTCTGTCCAGTCTGCATTCGGTGCTCTTGAACATCCACTGCGCTAAGAGAAAGCTTATCTGCCAAGGCAGTCAGCTCACATTGTCGCATTGGGGACCCAAGTGTTAGGGTGTTTACTGAGGCTAGTCTAGTGACTTGCCTCAAATTCACCAATGGCTTTGTTGGTCGAGGGTGGAACATGAGAGTTAGGCATTGAGAATTAGGTTTCTTGCTTACACCGCGGCATACATGAAGACACGGCCCTTCTGTAGTTGGTGTACCGGTACCACATATTATATGCGATATATGCATGATATATACATACAGTATGGCTTAAATTTTTCAGTTTTTTAATGACTCCTTGTGCGGTGTTTTTACTTACCCCTTTACTTAGTCCTGACAGTCTTAGAAACCAATTTTGTAAAAAGTAGAATCTATGAAAACATTTTGATCACCACTAAACATGATTGATAAATTGAGAAAAGGTCACCACAACCAAACTGAACGTAATGAAACCTAAACCAAGACATGTACAACAACGCCACATATACAACAATTTCGAACGAGTAATTCCAGAACCTGTTTCTGTAGCAACATATCTTTCGTGTTACAATTAATTGTAATAATTTGGCAATAAAAATGGGAATTCCCCATACATATTATGTACCTTTTTTTTAAAAGACTTTCCTTGTCTAAATTAAAAAATTTGTTTCAACAAAAAAGAGAAAAACAAAAAATATAACCTTCTAGCTTTCCAATGACACCATAATTACTGAAAATCTTTATTATGGAGCTGCACAAAAAAAATACAAAAAGTATCAAATTTTGTGGGACACCCTGTATATTTTATAATGTAGTGTATTTGTATAATGAATATGGATTTTTAAACCGGTATTACTTTACACTATATACTTTTTCTCATCAAACGTGAATTAACTTTTTTTCACGCCCCGGGGAGTTTGCAAAATATATTGCAATTTGTATTTATATTGTGGGTTTTTAATTATTAGTTATCGGTATATTGTGTTTGATTCTGACCTTTTGTCTATGAATCACTATCATTGAGCATCTGTGTCTGTATTTACCGGTACCGGTGGTATATGTGTTCAGAATTCTTGGAGTATAAATATATCGATTTTATGTAAAGTGTATGTCGATACACTCCCAAAACCTACATGTACTGGCCTCCAATCAATACACTCCCAAAACCTACATGGCTGGCCTCCAATCGATACACTCTCCCAAAACCGACATGTGCTGGCCTCCAATCGATACACTCCCAAAACCTACATGTGCTGGCCTCCAATCGATACACTCTCCCAAAACCGACATGTGCTGGCCTCCAATCGATACACTCCCAAAACCGACATGTGCTGGCCTCCAATCGATACACTCTCCCAAAACCTACACGTACTGGCTTCCAATCGATACACTCTCCCAAAACCTAGATGTGCTGGCCTCCAATCGATACACTTATAAGCGGATTCAATTCTCAGCACTACCCACCAAAAATGGGACTAGTGGCATTTTACCAATTATTATAGTTAGGAAGGTGACATTACCAATAACAATGTCACCTCATAACCAACTAAGGCGATACACATCGCCAGCCACAGGGAAAGTTGAGAGGTCAAACCTTCTCAGAGGGACAAAGAGCTAGCACATGGGGATAGTGGCAACAGGGAGTGGCGAGGTGACAATTAATCAGGTTAAGCCAATGATGGGTGGGGAAAACACATTGGAAGTGATTAGAGCGCATCTATTGGACAGGCCACTCAGTAGAGTAGAGGTGATTAATATGTGTTAATAATATAACTGTTGCACTTATTGATTCTGATTCAGTTGGTTTCTATACAGTTGTGAGCCCGGAACAGTTTTTAACCATCGTCATTACCGTGCCTTTATATTCTGACTGTGCTATTATTATGTTCTGTGATTACAACAACTGACAGTAAAAACTCAGTTATTTCAATGGCCTTCAGCCTATTATATATATCCAGACTACAACTTTAGCAGCCTACGGACGCGGCGACGCGTATAACACACACCGGTCGGGATTCATACTGCCAACTGCATTGGATCCCGTCACAGTTAAAAACTGACGAGTCAACATCCAGCTAGAGGAACTGTGACTACAACTAACGAGATGAGCGAACACGAACAGCCCCAAGGTCCAGAGGGAGAGACGAGCCCACCGCGAACCCCGAGCGATAGAGACGAGATGATTCGGGAAGCAGCAACAAAGCGGTACCGGCCCACAACCCCGCATTCGCCAACGAGGCCAAGTCGCCAGTCAACCAGTGGCCGAGGGCAGCGAACGGCCCACTGGAACGGCAACGGTGGGGCCGACGGTACGGCGCCGGATGAGGAGGGAAGGCCAAGCCCAGGAGGAAGACGTCAGGACGAGCGATCACCTACGACGAGGGTACAACGCCACCAAGAGGTTGTTGAAGGACGCTAGAGAGGGAGGAAAGGTAGACCACCCCAGGTTGTACCGGAGGCTAGGTGAGTGCAACAAACATTTTCACTCACTACCTTGTCAGATTTGGGCAGGGGGAACTACCAAGTCAGAGGGCGAGGGGGGTCGCCACAGAACTGTTCGAATTGTGGCGATCCGAGGTGGTGGAGGCCAGTGTGGTGTACGTAGGGCCCTATCTAGTAGATGCGAGGGAGATTAAGTTAGTGGGATGGGTGGACCCGCACGACACCGAATCCGAGGTTAACCCCGAAGATTTGGTGTCATCGGTTAGTAGGAATTCCAGTAAGCACCGGAAAATTAATAGGATGAGCAGGCAACGGGAGTCCGTCGCAACCGAAAAGTCCGCTACATCCTCTGCAAAAGCAAGAAGGGTGTTAGAGATATATCTGGCGTGTCAACTAGACGTAGTCATGCTGGATCAAAAGGAACTAGAGAGACAGCTGGATGAGGGGACAGCGTTACTAGAAAGGGAAAGGGAACTAGAGAGAGAGAGAGAGAGGGTGGGCAAACGTATGTGGGATAATATGCATGCCTGGTTGAGGGGGTTAATGCAATATCAGGCGAAGCAGAAACGCCGAATAGAACTGGCAAAAATGGGTTTATCAGAGAGCGAGGCTGGTTCGGGAAGTATTTATGAGGAACCAGGGATGATGGAAACCTTTGTTAATACCCCATTTACAGGTACCGGACGACAGACCCAAGACTGGTGTGACCGGACGGGCGGGGAGGGGGGTGGGGGTGGGGGTAATGACAATACGTTTGATAAAAATGTTAATATTAATAGTACCATAGTGGATAACCCTAATACTAACGAAACTTTTCTTGCAGGAAATAATATTTTGCTTAAGAATATTTTTGATACTGGTTACGGCAAGTAATTTAAATAATAATATTGTAAACAATGGACAACGGTGGAGAAAATAATCTAAATAATAATCTAATTATTGGTCACAAAATAATCAAAATAATTTAAATAAAAATCCGGGTACGCCAAATAATAATATAATAAATACTCCCGGTGAAATTAATCAAAATAACCTAAATAATGATGTAATAAATCAACAGGGTGAAGCTAGTGGCGGTATAATTAATACAAACGTAGGGGAAACAGGCAATCTGCCTAGTGAGGGCCTACAAGGCCATGCAGTTGCGCAGGGAGGAACGTGGGTAAATAAACCCAGGGAGGATAGAACTAACATTTCGACTAGAGGAGAATATGGACAAGGGGGCAAACTGAGAGGTAATGGGTGGGGGGGGGCATTGGCACCCCACCACAACCAATTAATGACGAGAGGGGGGGGGGGGGGGGCAGAAAACGCCCCACGAGTGTCGGCAGATAATGCGCACGGTGAGTTAAGTGAACCGTGGCACCCGATGACAGAGGATAATGGAAGGACTGCGAATACCCGCGGGGCCATCCAACCGGGCAGAGGGAGGGACGTTGGTGCCATAAGTGGCCAAGCGAGAAAACGTCGAGCCCACTCGAAAGACGGAAGAAGGAAAGTGGAGTTCATCCGGGAGGTCGATACGAGATCTCATGAAGGAGGACATTACGCTGAAATCAGAAGAAGTGAGGAGGGACGAGGAAGTGTTGCTACGGGCAACCAGAGACATCGAGAGAGGACGGACAGTGAACTGTCGATAGTCGAACTAGATGAGAGAGCTGGTGGGGTCGTACTCCGCGAGATTGCCATCGCCCTGGAGAAGCACAACCTGGCGAAATATACCACACACTGGGAGAGGGGTACAGAGTGTACCGATACAAGGAGGAAAACAGAAGAGGGGATCGGAGGGAAACTTCCCGTCGGAACGTAGCTGCCGATCGAGGATATGGTAGTCGCAGGGAGGAGTTCTTGCCACGCTTTCTCGAGAAAGCAGGAATTGTGGCAGCATGGCCCGCACTTCCTTAACGATAGGTCGAGCTGGCCACCGATGAGGAAGGTAGACCCAAGTACAGAGGAAGTGACAGTGGAGGAGGAGGGAGAGGAATCAAAGGGGGAGGAAATATTTAGTAAACTGGTCAGGGAGGTTAAGGAGGTGCCACTGCGATCAAAGCTGATAGAGTTGTGCGATAACCCAATGGATAGGTTGCTCAGTTACAGCTCCAGCTGGTATAAGACGAAGAAGCTAGTAGCATATCTGAGGGCCTGCGGAGAATTCTTCGAGAACTCCTTGGAGCTTATACGGATACCAAAACGAGACCCACCATCGATCTGGAAGGGGCGGCCAAAGCCGTGATACGATACGAGCAAAGGAAGGTGTACAGAGACGAGGTAAACTGCGTCAGCAAACAACAATGCATTTGTCAAGACAGCGAGCTCAATGCGCTGTCGCCACAATTAGACAAGGATGGGATCCTGGTCATGAACTCCAGGGTGGTAAACAACATCAGCCCCGTGATCCCACCAAAACCGATAATAATCCCCAACAAGTCACCAATAATCCACCAGATCTTATGGGACTATATATATCCTATAAGTCTATATTAACTCTAGAATATGGTTTGGAATTGCTGCGTTTACGGCTGCAGCTCTGGGTCTATTTCTCAAACCAACATCGATGAGCCTTCACAATCGATATTCAGCTTCCCGTTAGTTCGCGAAGAATTGGCACAGTGGCAGCAATTTATGTCACATCGACTAGATTCCGAAACCCAAAAGCATTGGGTCCCTAACAAAATATTCGAAAATCTGCAGATTGCACTTCAAAGAGAAGTTTATAAAGCGAAATGAACATGTAAGTAGATATAATGGTACTACTTCGCCATGCCTACACCTCATGTCATTTTTTAACCATTAATTTATTGGCACTATAATATTATATATATAATATAAATATAATATAAAATATAATATAAAATATAATATAAAATATAATATATATATATATATAATATATTATACCCATAACCGGATTTTTTATGTAGTAGCTAGTTTTTGCTCCATTTTTTTTTGGCTAGAGTTCCGTATGCAGTCACATTTTATATTTGATATCAATTAATGAATGATGTACTTTTTATATTGTAATATTACAACCGACTTCATTGCAACATTTTCAAAAAATATTGTGTTCTAGAACATTAGCTAATCGACTAGCTAGTTATTTTTTGTTTTAATTTTTGATATATGATTTATTATATAGGCCCAACATATTTTTAATTTCTAAAAATACTGCATTTTTGTGTGTTCTAGAACATTAGTAGATATGTTTTTTTATGATAGCTAGTATCTTTTGTAATTATAAAAAATGTGAAACATTGATATTTCAGGTTTAAAATGTTTCAGAATACATTAATGACCAAAAATATT
>JAUCBJ010004195.1:0-23107 GCA_032718475.1 Nemertoderma westbladi
TGGCTACCTTTTAGGCCTAATGGGTGACTAATTTAATTATTCACCCATATTTGTAGCCTTTTTAATTTGTGCCTCTAATTGAATCAAACATTAAACTAAAATATATGTCACAATATTGGTCTGTCGGTAGCTGGTCAATGAATCTCTCATAAATTTGTTATTTAGTCGCTGCTCAGTCATTGAACATTTGAACACGTGCTGCTCGAAGACCCCACAACGTGTTATATTGTGACACAGAAGCGCAGGTACTCTCACCAGATGGTGAAACTGAGTTTTTCTCAATCCTGGCTGGCGTACTGCAAGGTGACACATTAGCAACATTACTATTTGTAATTGTGCTGGACTACGCAATGAGGACGGCCACAAAGGGTGAAGATCTGGGATTCACACTTCAAGAACGCAGAAGTAGTAGATATCCGGCAACTACAGTCACAGACACCGACTTTGCGGATGACATCGCCCTGCTCTCTAATACTCCAGCAGATGCACAGCTTCTACTAAATAAAGTGGGGAGGGCTGCTAAGGAGGTTGGATTGCATATAAATGCTACCAAGACCGAATTCATGACCTTTAATGTTGATGGAAACTTGACAACCATTGACAATAATCAACTAAGGAAGGTTGACGACTTCCAGTACCTTGGATCATGGATAGAGAGTAGCAAAAAGGGCATAGAAGTTAGGAAAGCAAAGGATTGGGTAGCTCTATCAAAAATGGATACCATCTGGAAATCAGATCTCTCCAGGCACCTGAAGAATAAGTTCTTTCGAGCCACAGTGGAAAGTGTATTTTTATACGGGGGTGAAACCTGGACACTGACTAAATCACTTGAACAACGAATTGATGGTTGCTACACAAGACTACTAAGGGCAGCCCTAAACATCAGCTCCTGGAAGGATCTCATTTCCACTGTCCGAGTTCGCTCGACCTAGTAGTAGTAGTAATTTTGACTGCATCACGTTTAAATTAACAATGCATCAACTTTAAAAATTTAAGCGCGCTTGAGGGTCGGTAAATGTGTAAAAATGTCAAATGTACTGTACTAATTTTTTCGGAGGTCAGTGCCATATTTGGCATAAAAAATCCTTGGTTACCAACTAACAAAGGGCGAAAAAACACCACGTCCTAAATAAATATTATAATGACGTTGTAGCTAAGTGAGCTCTGATGTGCCACTTTGATTGCACAGAACATTTATATAATTCTGTGTTGTAGGTTATGTGTAGGCGCAGAGTGTAGAGAAAGTAAAGCTATTTGTATTGTGTATCGACTACAATATTATTGACAGGTGCTATCTCACTGTAATTAATGATGATAGGCCTGTATAGAATTTTTGTTTTATACAGAAATAGATGTAGGTATTTCAGATTTACCTTAAGATTAAGATTTAGAAGAAAGACAAAACAGCGCCGAAATTTTCCACGTCATAGGAAAATAATGATGAATGGAAATCCGATAAGAACATTAAAACATAGAGTTCTAAACTAAACAAATAGTAATAACTTACTGTAGGTGAATTAACAAAAAGGCCCACTGTGTACTGTTACTGTACCATATGCACGCACCACTGACGTAACACAACACAAACAAAATTTTACGGGTGTAAACGTTAAGCAGACCATGGTGCAGACACTGGTGCAGACACTTGGCGCAGACAGTGGTGCAGACAGTGGTGCAGACACTGGTGCAGACAGTGGTGCAGACACTGGTGCAGACAGTGGTGCAGACACTGGTGCAGACACTGGTGCAGACGGTGGTGCAGACAGTGGTGCAGACACTGGTGCAGACAGTGGTGCAGACTGTGGTGCAGACAGTGGTGCAGACATGGGTGCCGACAGTGGTGCAGACAGTGGTGCTGACACTGGTGCAGACACATGGTGCAGACACTGGTGCAGACACTGGTGCAGACTGTGGTGCAGACAGTGGTGCAGACACTGGTGCAGACAGTGGTGCAGACTGTGGTGCAGACAGTGGTGCAGACAGAGGTGCAGACAGTGGTGCAGACAGAGGTGCAGACAATGGTGCCGACAGTGGTGCAGGCAGTGGTGCACAGTGGTGCAGACATCTGGTGCAGTCAGTGGTGCAGACACTTGGTGCAAACAGTGGTGCAGACACTTGATGCATACAGTGGTGCAGACACTGGTGCAGATAGTGGTGCAGACACCTGGTGCAGACACTTGGCGCAGACAGTGGTGCAGACACTTGGTGCAGACAGTGGTGCAGACAGTGGTGCAGATATATGGTGCAGACAGTGGTGCAGACACCTAGTGCAGACAGTTGTGCAGACACCTAGAGCAGACAGTGGTGCAGACACTGGTGCGTACAATTGACGTTTACACCCAATTTTACGCAGATTTTAATTTATCTGTATTCAGTATAAAATTATACAATTGTCTGATGGGGAGGGGGCCCCATCGGACAATTTTTTTTGCCTTTTGACTTGTTTAAAGTTTGGATAGGGTTGCGGGGAAGGGGATGGGGTGGGGGGGGGGGGGGGGTGGGGGTGGTAGAGCGTAAATCTGGCACTCTTATGGCCACCCCTTTTCAAATTCCTGGTTACGCTAGTGCGACCAATATGTGGTTCGGATGCCACCAGATATGCAACTAAGCTAACTTTGACATTATCAGTGCTTACAAATAAATCCTAGCGTTACAATGGGAAACTACAATAGCTTGTTTGGGGAAGTAAAGATAAAGAAAGGGAATGTTGTAAGATAGTTCAGAATTAGGAGTTAGTGTGGCGCCGCCCAATCCGCCTTACATTTCATGTTTCGCAAGTTCACAGATCACTTTACTTCACTTATTAGAAGCAATATACTGTAGTAGTTACCGTACACTAATAAACTGCACTGCTATCAGATACCATTGGTATAGTGAATCGTAATCTATATTGAAGAGATATAGAAGAGGATTGTCGGCAATCCTCTACGGTGAAAGTAGTTAAAGTAAAGATATTGTAAAGAATCAAGGTAGCAGCATGGGGCCCACACTAACTCCCAGTGATGAATACTGTCAATAATAAATCATTTATTTCTCTCAGGTCATATCTCAGATTAATTCTCTCTCCCACAAACAAGTTACAGTCGCCGAATCCATAATCCCCAGGGGTGCCGGAACGTAGCACGATCAACGGGGTTAAAATATGTATAGGTTTCCGGAGATACGGGATTGGCTATATTTGTATTTTGTTCACCACTAGGTGCTACTGGATTAACCGGTATAAAGTCAGAAGACAGTAAAAAGTTTAGTAAAATATTGAAGATAGTAGTGTAGAACAGAAAAGCTTAGACATATACAAACCAAAACAATAAACACGATTGAAGGACACAGGTTCCAGTTATATTTTTGCTCATAAATGTTGTTGGATAAAAATTTAAAGAGTTTTTTTGTGTATTAATTATCAAAAGAAAATAAAACATACAAAACTTTAAAGTTTTGTCATACCATCACAATCAGTCACTTGAATTTGAACGGGTTAAGCAACACAAGGATAGGAGTGAGTGGATAGATATGTAGGACGGCCACGGATAAGTACGAACAAAGCAAAGCAACCACTATTATACGCAATACCACTGTTCAGTCACTACCGGAGCACCACACTGCAACGAGAGTTATTGGCACGACAAGGAAATATACATTAATTCTGTACCATTAAAATATTGTATTGTAGGATAAAATTTACAAATAAAAAATAAATTATTAAATTACATAATAATTTAATTTAATCAAAATCTTTAACAATAATGAATAATTATTAACTGAGGTGGCAGTAGAAATATTATTATAATTAATCAAATTATTCATATATTTCGCCATATCCAAAGAATAGTCCCAATAATACACAGAAATAATATTTATTGTAGGTGACTGTATTGTCAATTAAATTTACCCCGCCTCAATGCCTGAGTTGCTATTGTGTTCAACAATAATAGCGCCTGACACTCGAACAAAGCCGCCTCCGCTTAGGACATATTTTTTCGCCGTGAGGACCAGCCTGTGCACAACCTTGTGCTTTGACAGCCCCATGGAGAAAATAAGCACGGGTGGACAGCCCTATGACTTTCGTGAGACGCTTCCTAAAGGACACTGGCCTTGAAGATGCGGATAATCTCGCGAAAGTCATGGGGATAGGGAGTTGTGGCGGTGCAACTTTGTTTATAAGCCGGCATAGATTCTTAATGTACGTAACATTGTACTGCCAATTGTGAATTGCATGGTGGTGACAAAATTTTTGTTAAGCTGTCATAGCATCTCAATGTGCAGTTTCAATGCAGCAGGCCGAATATAGTAATAGTATTCAACAATACTACAGGAGGCCTATACTTACTATACTATAGTGTAAAGATGATAAAAAAATAATAAAGTATTGAGGGTCTTTAGCCTCCAAAAAACCTACACGTAATTCTACAGATGTCAACTACAGTCACCACGACCTCAACGAGGATGAAACATCCCTACTAGAACTCGGTAAGAACTTTATTCCATCTCGAAACCCCCAACCAGAAGACAAACTACAAGCACATATTAATATTACTAGATTCGCTACGGGATTACGAAAATTCTCTCGTATAAACACACACGGTACCACTCCTAAGAACATAACCCACTCTCAAACCACCTACCTAAGGACGAGCAACAACGACCAGGGGGCTTACAACAACAACACAGGAGCGAACACCACTTTCCCCGAGACGAACACAAACCCAGGAGAGCACAATAACCCAGAGGCGAACAATATTCCAGGGGCGAACACCCATCCACGGGACGACACCAACCACCCAGTGGAGAACACCAACAACCCAGGGACGGATACCAACCCATTGGCGAACACTAACCACCCAGTGGTGAACACCAACCACCCAGGGGCGAACACCAACAGCCCAGGGACAAACACCAACCCAGGGGCGAACACCAAACACACAGGGGCGAACACCAACCAGTCAGAGGCGAACACCAGCAACCCAGGGACGAACACCAACCCAGGGGCGAACTCCAACCACCCAGGGGAGAACACCAACCACTCAGGGGAGATCACCAACCCAAGGGCTAACGACAACCACCCAGTGGTGAACACCAACAACCCAGGGGCGAACAACAATCCAGGGACGAACACCCATCAACGCGTGAACACCAACCACCCAGTGGTGAACACCAACAACTCAGGAACGAACACAAAACCGTGGGCGAACGCAAACCACCCAGGGGAGAACACCCACCACCCAGGGGTGAACACCCAGAACCCATTGACTAACACCAACCAATGGGCGGGCGAACGCCAACAACTCAGGGGCGAACACCAACCACCCAGGAACGAACATCAAACCAGGGGGGAACGCCAACCACCCAGGGGTGAACACCAACACCCCAGGGACGAAGACTAACAATAATGGAGCAACCACCAACGACCCAGGAGCACACACCAACTCAAAGGACGCCAACAACAAACTAATCAGACAACTCAACAAATCTCTAAAAACACCCCCTCGAGCCCTACCACCGAAAAGCGACGACGAAATAGTGGAAGCTCTCATCGCCGAACTCCACCGTGACGTAGACCGAACACCCAATGTCTCCCCCAAAAATGTACCTCAGGACAACCTTACGAATCAACAACGAACTGTCCTCAAATCACTCAAGTCCAACACTAACATTCGTATCTGTAGGGGCGATAAATCTGGTAACACTGTAATCCTAGATACCAATGACTATAAAAATGAATGCTTACGTATTTTAAGAGACCCTAACACCTATACTACATTACCTAAAGACCCTACTAATAAATACAGAACACAACTTGACGCACTACTACAAACCTGTAATATCGACACAAAACACACACTACACCCACTACTACTACCTAAACACCCTAAGATAGCGTACTTCTACTGCACTATTAAAGACCACAAGGACAGGGAATCATGGAAAAACTGGGGCGACGGTAGACTCTTACCTAAGGGCAGACCTATAGTTGCCACCATGGGCACCCTTCTACACCCACTTTCCCGCTTTGCTAACGACCTTCTAGAACCCGCGGTCACTCGCCTGGAGTCTAACTTGAAAGGCACAGACGACTTCCTATCAGCCCTCCCTAGAGATATTGGACCCGACTGCACTCTGATTTCACTGGACGTAGTAGACATGTACACTAACATTACCCATGATGTAGGATGTAGGGCACTACGACAAGCACTCTCCGAGGACACGCACTTCACACAACAAACACTCATTTCATTAGATAACTTTATACTACTCGTCCGATTTATACTTGAACATAACTACTTCACTTTTGACAACACACTATACCTTCAATTACGAGGCGCAGCCATGGGTAGCAGTTTCTCGAAAAACTACGCTAGCCTAACCATATCTAGATTAGAGATACACTTCCTCCACATCCTGAACAACCCCATTAATAATTACCTGAACGCGAGTGTATCAAACAGACTCCCTAACACAACTAACCTGGATACTAACACACCCGATCTGGATCTAACCACCCCTACCAACCCGAGCTCAACAACCACTGATCCCAACACTACTAACAAGACCAGATATAATCCTAGTATAACTCCCCTAAAATCTATCAAAAACACCCCTGAAACTCACAGAACTACCATAACTACCCATGTAACTAATACAACCACCCCTGAAACTAACATAACTACCCCCAAAACTACCCTAACTACCCATGAAACTAACATAACTACTCCTGATATTAACAGAGCTACCCCTGCAACTAACATAACTACCCCTAAAACTAACATAACTACCCCTGAAACTACCATAAGTACCCATGGTACTAACATAAATACCCCTGAAACTACCCCTGAAACTAACATAACTACCCCTGGAACTAACAGAACTACCCCTGGAACTAACATAACTACCCCTGAAACTACAATAAGTACCCATGAAACTACAATAACTACCCCCGAAACTACCATAAGTACCCCCGAAACTACCATAAGTACCCATGAAACTAACATAACTACCCCTGAAGCCTACGAAACTAACATAACTACTCCTGAAACTACCATAATTACCCCTGGAACTAATATAACTACCCCAGAACGTACCCCTTCCACCCCAGTCTGTAATAATATAACGTCACCTTCAAGGCAGAACCCCCTAAGTCGATTTTTTTCGATTTTCATGTTTTTGACTTTTTGGGTAATTCGATATCGGCTTTTTCGTCTGGCAGAACACCGAAGCTTTTCTACCCGCCATTTTTGAGTTATAAGCCAAAGACAGTTCCCCGTAACTTATGCCCACTTCGAGGCAGAACCCCCCAAGTCAATAATTGGCTTGCAAAACACCGTAAATTCAAGTATATGAAATTCAGTCCACCTGGCAAAACCCCTTAAATCAGAAATAACAACCTGTAAAACCCCTTAAATCCGAAACAATAGCCTGGCAAAACCCCGTAATTTACCATTTATATATACTGGTTTGTATTGCGGCCAGGACACAAATATTAATTAGGGACACAAACATTATTGAGGGACGCAAACATTAATGAGGGACACAAAACATTAATAGGGCAGGGGTCCATGGTTGCCAATGGATATTAATATGAGCGATGGTGATGCTTGCCATCAGACGATTAGATATGAAGTGATTAACTGGAAAAAAATACTACCATGGGAACGTGAGTTTCGATCAAAGAACCGCCGTTTTGTATACATTCCATCTTCCTAATTAGATGGAAATTAATTGAAAGCGACGTTCGGATACGTTGTTCAGCTGCCTGTTTTCTGCTACCCCCTCCCCCCCGGCTGGTATACCCCCATATTTTCAATTTACCTCCTACCACCACCATTCATGTTACCATCCCCCCCCCCCCCATGTTACCATTCCTGACTCCCCCTCATGTTCATCATTTTTTTACTCCTACTCCTTCCCTTTTTAGTAACAACATCGTTTATTGTTTTGGTTAGAAAAACCATCTCTGTAACCTAATCCTTTCCTTCAATTGGCAATAACATAGTTTATTGGCTTGGTCAGATTAATATGTTATTATTTATTGTTGTTATTTTATTGCTTGACAGTAATGAGAATTGTAATACTGTAATATATTGTATGTGTATGGGTGGTAACATGAATCATACTAAGTGCGAAGGGCGATAGTGCCCATGATTAATGTTTGTGCCCTTGATTGATATCTCTCCCTCGTTTATTGTTTGTGTCCCTCATTAATGTTTGTGTATCTCATTAATGTTTGTGTCTCTCATTAATGTTTGTGTCCCTCATTAATGTTTGTGTATCTCATTAATATTTGTGTCCCTCATTAATGTTTGTGCCCCTCATTAATGTTTGTGTACCTCATTAATGTTTGTGCCCCTCATTAATGTTTGTGTCCCTCATTAATGTTTGTGCCCCTCATTAATGTTTGTGTACCTCATTAATGTTTGTGTCCCTAATTAATGTTTGTGTCCCTCATTAATGTTTGTGTCCCTCCTTAATGTTTGTGTCCCTCATTAATGTTTGTGCCCTTGATTGATATCTGTCCCTCGTTTATTGTTTGTGTCCCTCATTAATGTTTGTGTCCCTCATTAATGTTTGTGTACCTCATTAATGTTTGCGTCCCTCATTAATGTTTGTGTCCCTCATTAATGTTTGTGTCCCTCATTAATGTTTGTGCCCGTGATTGATATCTGTCCCTCATTTATTGTTTGTGTCCCTCATTAATGTTTGTGTCGCTCATTAATGTTTGTGTCGCTCATTAATGTTTGTGTCCCTCATTAATATTTGTGTACCTCATTAATGTTAGTGTCCCTCAATTAATGTTTGTGTCCCTCATTAATGTTGTGTCCCTCATTAATGTTTGTGTCCCTCATTAATATTTGTGTCCCTCATTAATATTTGTGTACCTCATTAATGTTAATGTCCCTCAATTAATGTTTGTGTCCCTCATTAATGTTGTGTCCCTCATTAATGTTTGTGTCCCTCATTAATATTTGTGTCCCTCATTAATGTTTGTGTCCAACATTAATGTTTGTGTACCTCATTAATGTTAGTGTCCTTCAATTAATGTTTGTATCCCTCATTAATGTTGTGTCCCTCATTAATGTTTGTGTCCCTCATTAATATTTGTGTCCCTCATTAATGTTTGTGTCCTTCAATTAATGTTTGTATCCCTCATTAATGTTGTGTCCCTCATTAATGTTTGTGTCCCTCATTAATATTTGTGTCCCTCATTAATGTTTGTGTCCCTCATTAATGTTTGTGTCCAACATTAATGTTTGTGTACCTCATTAATGTTGGTGTCCTTCAATTAATGTTTGTGTCCCTCGTTAATGTTTGTGTCCCTCATTAATGTTTGTGTCCCTCATTAATGTTTGTGTCCCTCATTAATATTTGTGTACCTCATTAATGTTAGTGTCCTTCAATTAATGTTTGTGTCCCTCGTTAATGTTTGAGTCCCTCATTAATGTTTGTGTCCCTCATTAATGTTTGTGTCCCTCATTAATATTTGTGTACCTCATTAATGTTAGTGTCCTTCAATTAATGTTTGTGTCCCTCGTTAATGTTTGTGTCCCTCATTAATGTTTGTGTCCCTCATTAATGTTTGTGTCCCTCATTAATGTTTGTGTCCAACATTAATGTTTGTGTACCTCATTAATGTTAGTGTCCTTCAATTAATGTTTGTGTCCCTCGTTAATGTTTGTGTCCCTCATTAATGTTTGTGTCCCTCATTAATGTTAGTGTCCTTCAATTAATGTTTGTATCCCTCATTAATGTTGTGTCCCTCATTAATGTTTGTGTCCCTCATTAATATTTGTGTCCCTCATTAATGTTTGTGTCCCTCATTAATGTTTGTGTCCTATATCAATGTTTATGTAACACATTATTGTTTGTGTCCTACATCAATGTTTATGTCCCACATTAATGTTTGTCCCCCTGATTAATGTTTGTCACACATTAATGTTTGTGGCGCTGATAAATATCTATCCCTCATTTAATGTTTGTGGCGCTGATAAATATCTATCCCTCATTTAATGTTTTTATCCAAGTTGCTATAAGTTACTCCAGGTTGCCGGACGTTTTGGACAATTTGGTCAGCAACTAGCAACTTAATTTGAGCAACAACTTTTAGTCTCCGTTATAATATGAGGCATCTTTAACAGCAACAAAGTTCGCGTTTACATAGAGCAACTTGATCGGCAACCTGAAATGCTTACTAAGTTGCTGATAGAGTTGCTCAAAATGTTGCCACGTACTGTAGAAAAAAAAGGTCATTAATTATTCGTCATGACGTACTGTAAATGAACTTTACTTTAACTTTAACGTAGCTGTAACCCTGTAGCTAGACTTTGTTCTTACTGTAGAGTACCACCCATGGCTATATTTTGTACTTAGAGTTCCGCTTTCATGAATCTAAATTTTGTTCTTATAGTTCTGCATTTTGGCTACATTTTGTTCAATTTGTATTGATACATGATTCTAACTACAGTCCCGTACTTATTTTAGAAGCAATTTATACCAAAATATCAAAAACTTAGGAGCCCTTTAGAATTTTGAATTCAAAAATTTCCAACATGTGCGCAAGTGTGTTAAACTATATTGTATGTGATTATTTGTTATTATTGCGTTTACAGCTAATACTAACACCTGATCATGTGCTAGTTAACATGTTAGATAGCACTTATTAGCTAATAACAAATGCGCACATGAATTACGTGCGCACTACGCACTAAATTATTAAGGACGTACGATACGCCTTGGCTATTATTTGATATATTTTGCGTGTTTTTTGTAAAAATTCGTACTTATGGTGTTTTGCCAAATTGAGGATACCTTGTTTTTTAGGCAATACCCCGCAACTATCGCATAGTTACGGGATAATACCAGAAAACGGTGTTCCCCTTTGTTATGGCAAAACACCATAATTCAGAATTTTTACAAAAAAACCGCAATATATTTCAAAGGTAATTCTAAATCAAATTAAAAGTTTAATTATATGAATTCTATATATATTTAGTTATCAAAAAACACAATAACAAGTAAACTGAGGCATCTCTCTAAAAAATAAACAGTTTTTATCGATTATCTCAGAACTACAAAAATCGACTTAGGGGGTTCTGCCTTGAAGGTGACGATAACTACCTCAGTAACTTATAAAACTAAACTAGCACCAAACACTACACCTAACCCCGTTTTCTCAGATCCAATAATAACGACCCCAATATCTAACCTTACACCTCCTGATTCCAACATCAATATTCCAGAAACTATCCTATCTATCTCAGATCCTAATATAACCATAACTAACGAAACTACCTCAACCTCGGATCCAAACATAACCCCCCCAGACGATAATACAACTTACCCTATTCCATTCTACAAACGGTTTGTTGACGACAGCTATGGTATAGTACAACGTATATTAAGTGAACAGGACATTCACAACATACAGAAAATCACTAACTCCGCTTGTAACGACTTATTCCAAAACTCTGATATACAATTCACCATTGAATACTCCCACACATCACTCCCATTCCTTGACGTCTTGACACAGATTAACAACGAAACACTAACAACTACATTATACAAAAAACCAACTAGCAATAAACTCCCGATTCACTACAATAGCTTCCATGATAAGAAATTACTACTATCCGTAATTCGTAGCCAACTCCTACGCATCCACCGCAGATGTAGCGAGTCTAACGACTATACCAAACTCAGAGACGAATTCCTTGGCGAATGTCTACTCAGGCAGTACCCCCAGAACCTCCTTAACAAACTTAGACATTGGACTCCCCAAACTAGACCTAAAGACACTAACTCGAAACCCACATTTTACCTATCCACTAACCAACAGATGAAGGGCATATTCCAAAATACTGTACGTAGATACTCCAAAAACTACGATCTTGACATCAACATTAATGTAGTCACGAAGAACCCCACATCACTAGGACAAATACTAACCAAAAATAAAACTCAATCGCAAACACACACAAATAACACCACTAATGAGCCATGTAACTCTAGCCGCTGCCTTACATGCAAAACTATCACTAACATACAACAGACACCATGGGGTGAAAAGATAAAAGGACACTATACATGTAAGTCCCACACTGTATGTTACTTGGCCTGGTGCCACTGCCACCCTACTCTATACTACATAGGCCAAACGAGACAGAAACTTCACGAACGCTTTAATGGACACCGCAACAACATACGACACTACCCCTCACGAGCCAATGACGGAAAAACACACGAAGACATACTCCTAGCTAGGCACATATACGGTTGTGGTTTAGAAAATCTACGCACCGCAACCATAAAACAATTCACAAACATACCCGAACTACTAGCGACGGAAGCTAACCTAATCTATACATACAACCCCCCACTTAACGTAGCAAGACCAGCAATCTAAACCCAATGTTTTATATAATACATTCTATATCTTACACAACTACAGTGCCCTCTATAGCGAATTTCCGGGGTTTTATGTGCTTTTCCCCTACCTTCCTTTTTGTTTTTGTCTTGGTTTTTTCTGTTTCTTGTGATTTCTTACTCTGTAAAAATTACAGCTATCATTATGTTGCATTCTACCTAACCGTGCGCTTTAAGTAGATACCTCATAATCCTATGTAACCTACCTAATCCAATTATACCATTCAGTATGTAGACACATGACCATTCCTGGGATTTCCCTATCAACTTCTCCCAACCTTATAACCCAACCTGCAACCCTATATTTGTACTTTAGATTGACAGCTTACAACTAACTCGCTGTACTTTCCCTATCACAATTACCTTACGTTATACAGTACATACATATACGTTAACCTTTCTGGGATTCACCTATCAGGTATTCCCCTTTAAAACTTAGATATATATATATATAGACCCCTACCTTTTCCTGTTAGTTGCCAGTACATAGTCTGATGCAGACCGGTAGGTCGAAAACGTTTACTATTGTATCTTTATCTAATATAATATAACCAGCTAAAGACCCTCAATACTTTATTATTTTTTTATCATCTTTACACTATGCTGCCGCTGGTGAATGCCTACCACTTCATCCGTTCGTTTACTATACTATAGGCCTACAGTATACTAAAGATCAGTATTGGATTAATGTATAATAATATATGCGATTATCTTCCGCAGCTGCTTGTATCCCTTTTAAATTAATCAAAACACAATAATTGTAAGTGGATGTCATGTAATGTAGCCCTACTGTTACTTAATTTCTACGTTTAAACATAATTTACAATAAATTAATGAAATCATGTTAATTTTAAATCGGCCACTGGAATGTTGAGCAGCCAGTAATTGAGATGTAGGTTTAGTTAATTACAAATGTTTTGTGTGCAAATAGTTTCAAAGGTCAGATGTAGCAACAGTCTGCGAGAATTAGAATAAATTATTATGTAATTAAAACTAAAATAACAAGATTAAAAACACAATAATTACTGAAAAAAGTCTACATAAATAGAATTAACAGATAATGCTTTTAGTTAAACTACAAGTTACACAAAACAGCCAAGCTATTATATCTACTGAATGAAATCCAAAGAGTTTAGGCCTCTTATGTTATGTATTATCTCTGTTATTGCCCTAACTTACTGGAATTATGGACAGAATAACTGAATTATTAATGGGAATTTATTTCAAAGGCTTGTAAAAACGATTAAATAAACTGATACCGTACAGAAACTAAACCAGTAAATATAATATGGAAACTAAACGTGATCGTAAAGATAATTAATTAATTAATAATGCTTAAAATGGTTACGGGTAACCAACCAGTTAGTTCAGAGAAAAAAAAAGTAAATTGGTATGGCGAGATTGTAAATTCCATCCGAAATGCTTGTCAATATGTAATGTGGTGGTATACAGCCATATAGGCACAGCTTCGAATAAAGTAAAGTAACAATGTTGCAATAAAACTCAGAGCGATATGATATTAGGCCTACTGTTAGGTACAGCAACTGTAATAGACAAACAGTCGGACAGCCAGACATTGAAAGATTTCGTTTATTACTTGACCTGGACCACAAAGAATAATAAAATCAAAATGTACTGAATATTTTAAAATCGATTTTGACTGACAAGATTCGATAAACGCTAAACTTTCAGTTTGAATAAAAGTTAGCTCAATTAAAAATTTATAATCCCTCACACTAAACTAATAAGCCCACATACGTAGCACATACTGTACTGTACACACACACAGTAAGTCTATTCATTAAAAAACTCAGTAGTACAGTTGTAGGCCTATACATACATTGGACAAAAAATGACCCATGTGAAATATACAAATCTTTCGGCTGTTATATTTCACCTTGCAGTTTACCCTCATTGTGAAGAATACCAGGTTTTCACTAAAAACCCGGGTTACAGAAGGGCAGAATCTAACCAAAACAACAAATAATTAGGATCTGTACACTTTATAAAAATCTTTAAATTCTTCATATACAACACAATTTAGACCGAAATCTGAAAACCTGGTATTCTTCTTCACTTGGCGCAAAACAATACACTGAAAATGCACACAGCAAACATGAGATACCAATGAAAAAACAATAATTATGTATTTTGCTAAAAGGAAATTCCCTAACCAATAAAAAAACTTTGTTACAATACAGTATTTATTTCTGAGTAAAAAAAGTCAATAAAATCTATTAGCAGCATAATAGGAAGGCTTATTGAGAGACAGCAAAGTCAAATACGGTAGCTGTGGAAACAATATCTGCAAGAACTACTTTAGGCAGAAGAAGCAATGTAATTAATTTTCTGTCCAATAACAGAACAGATAAGTAATTGGTTAACTGTCAGAGTATAACTGTTTAAACGGTTGCTATTTACCAATATCCCTATGGTAGGAAGGTTTTTATTACCCCATCATGTCACACAGCACGTAATCACAGCGGTAAATAAATAGCATATAGTTAATCTGCATATGATTTAAAATGATTTATAACCAGAAAAATATGTACATGTAATATAACGAACTCGTATTTATTTATACTACAGGGTAACGGTGCAACAATAAAATAGCACCGATTGTGTACAACTGTATGTACAGTAGTAGATAGTGTCAGCTGCAAAGTACCAACATTAAGATTTAAGGATAAATTATGTTTATAAAATGTTTAAATAATATAAAAAAAATTTAAAGTAAAAAAAAATTAAATACAAATAAATAATGCTACATTTTATTGACAAAAAATAAGAAGTTGAGCTGATAAGGTGTCTGATTGGTTGGAAATTAAGCATTTAGGCCAATAAAATGGCCAGAAATTAAATAACATATTTTGAGTTGACAGTTTTTGTGCGAGGTTGACTACCTGTCAGTCACTACTGCTGAAGAGAAAGTATTAAAAAGGACCATATAAATAATTATCTCATCTCCATGACAGCTGGCATTTAAATATCTAACTTAGAACCACACAACTCCATATGAACTGGTTGGAATAATTAATTCATTCGCTGCACTAAAGTAACTAAAGTAAAGGGGGTATGGGGTAGCGGTAGGGGGGGGGGGGGGGGGGGGGGGGGGGGTAAGACAAAAACAAATATACACCGCCATTGCACTAAGTTTATTGAGCGTATTTTGGAACTCAAATTAGTTAATATCAAATTGTAAATAGTCAAAATATTTAGGCATGTATAAAAATTAACATAATATAATATAAATTAATAAAAATATTTTTCAATAAATCATTTTGATTAGTATTTTTTATCAAAATTTATTTTGTGAAATGTCTCAATTAATAGTGTAATGAAATGTCGTACAACATAAATAGTATTATTAATTTTAACTTTAAACACTTTAAAAACGACATTTTAATGATTTGAGTAGTTAATGAAAAAAGTTATACAGTAGTTAATGCGCTAATGTGACGAATACTAGCATTTCCCTTTTCCGTCGAATTTTAATATAAAGACTTTTCAGGTATACTTACTTCACATGGGATGTTGATGGTCGAAGTAAGGAATGTTTCGCGATGTAATATATATCGAATAATAATAATGGGCTGGAAACGTGTACGCCTATATAATAAAATATGCGAAATTAGTTAATCAATTATTCAATACGAGGGAGACTATTAAACATAGCTGGAGAACCAATAATGTGGTAACCGTTATATAAAGGTGTAACCAGTAGTGCATTACCGGTGCCGCATGTAATAAGATGCAGCTTCCTCGTTGTAAATCATATGCAATCCCGGCGGTGCCACTAACTACCTAGTCAGTGAATAATTGAAGGTGTTGGAACTCATAAAAAGTAATATGTTACAATGTGGCAAGGCTTGTAATGAATGGATGTGTGGAGTTAGGGAAACTTATTAGATAAACTGTTGGTAAACTTTGAAACATATATGGAGGGTGGGGGGAGGGTGAGGGGGGGGGGGGGTGAGGATGTGTTGTTCCTCTAGTGCGAAACGGTCCCAGGTAGTCTTTGTCCAAGTGGCTCGCCCCCTTGGGCTAAACAATGTCATCTTGTGTGAGTATAATAATTTAGTAACGTAATTTAGTAAAATGTATTTAGTAACAAACCAGTTTAAAAGATTATATTGAGAAACGTTCCGTAGGAGAAGAATACTATACACCATATACTAGAATTTTGTGTCTTAATGTTGCAATCTCATTAAGATTTGAATAAAAATTTGGGGGTGGGTCCACGTCATTGAATCACGACACTATGTCTGTACTGTATTCCGGGGCATGGTGTAATATAGTGGTAGATTAAGCAAACTAGTACGTGAATTTATTAGATATATAATAAATTAGGGTACAGTTTTTAATATGACAGCAATGGGTAGTTAAAAATGAAAGGAGTGGTGGGTCCAAAAACAGCAGAACCTCCGCCGTTAACGCTGTGTTAATGCAACAAACTTGTTGCCAGCGAAATGGCATGATATCATTTTCTTCTAAAATAAGTTATAACAGAGTTGTTTCCGGCCTCCAATTAATTATTAACAAAAATAATTAAATTTTCATTACTTGACATTTTTAAGTTTATAATCTCAAGAAAATTATAATTGTCGCTAATTCAGAATAAAAAAAAATGTAATATTAACGATTAAACATACATAACGATAACAACAATAAATTATTTATACTTATTTATATTTTTCCACCGTTTTATCTACATTATTATCTTTCACGATCCCCCCTTCAGTGTTATTGCCAAATTCATTGATATCATCTCCAACTTCTCTAATATTATTAATACAAACTTCTTTCATACCCTCACCAAGTTCCTCAACCTTAATTTCCTCCTCAAATCTCTCAGAAATAACAACAAGTGCATCCTCTCTGACTCGCGTAACTCTCCCATCTTTCTCCCCTCCCCCCAACCTTCCCTCCCGCACCCCACTGCTCAACCTTTCCTCCGCACCCCTCTCCGCTCCCTCTAACTCCCTTCCCCTAACCTTTTCCTCCCACTCCCTCAACACGAACCCCGCCACTTTCCCACCCGACTCCTGTTCCCCTCTCGCTCGCCTCCTAGCCTTCACTATCGACCTTGGATGGAGGGGCAGGTAACCCGCCAACCCCAACAACTCTGCAACGGGTTTAGTCGGTTGCGCCCCCTCCACCAACCAGTACTTAACTCTATCGAAGTTAATACAACACAACTGCTGACCGTGTTCGTTGGGCAACGGATCCCAGAATCCCAACTGCTCTATAAACTGATCCTCGCGGTACCGATACTTTCTCTCTCGCACCAAACTAGTCCGTTTGTGCCACGGCACACCTAGGTACTGGCCTAATGTCTGCTTCCGCCATTGGTGGCCCGTGTTCTGACTGACCAGCAGTCTGTAGAAGGGTCGGTTGGAGCAGCCCTCGTACGCGATGCGGATACGTTTACCAAGCGGTCTCGCTAGGCTCGCGTCAATACGTTTCCGATATTCGCTCATAGGGAGCGGGAGTTTGTATCCCTTCTTCAGTAGTCGTCGTAAATCCGGCATTCTGTGTGAAGGGAAGAACGTATGAACGGCTGAACGGGATCTACCGGCAGGCGGCAGCGGCTACCCTTAAGCGATATGTGGGCAAGCTGATAAGACCGACACAATCAAATCTTCCTTACTGTCCTTAACCTAATAGTAATATTATTAAACAATTTATATTATGATTCAGTTATTAGTAGGGCCTACACAGTCAGACAGTGACAGTAGTAATACCGGTTTTACACTATACTGCTATACTACCGGTACTGCCAAATTATATTTAAATAGATTGCATTACTCAGATACTATATCAGTATATGCTATAGTCAGATAGTATAGCCGAGCCGAGTGCCGAGGCCGAGTCGAGCCTTCTTGAGCACAAATCAGATCTAATTTATATACAGTCAGACAGTTGGGAGAAAGCAAGCAAGTCTGACACCAACAGTGACAGTTCTGCAGTTTCACACTACCGGTGTGCCGGTGGCCGCAGGCATAATCAATCTGTTACAGACCACAGACTGACAGACTGACAGAGTGTTCAGTGTTACTATCTGACCTGACTATCTTAGAATGTTAACACGAATTTGAATCAATTTGAATTTCCCGCTAATTTCAATAATCCACTACAGTGCAATAAGCCCGTTTTGAATTATTCAATAGGCCTATCATGGGGCCTATATTGTATCTGTCGTTCTTTTACTATTCTCTGCTAATATTTAACATAATTATAATTCCGCTTCATGTGAAATTCTTTAGGCATAATTCTACTGTCATTTCGGCTGATGATGTTAAAAATAATTATACCAAACGTTACGGATTTTATATAAACTTTTACTACTGTATATTTTTCCAAATTGCACTACCCATAACCATATACTGTAATACTCATTTGCTTCAAACTTCTGTATATCCTCCTGGGACTACTACAGTACTACTGTAGGTCACTTAAGATAAATAATTATAAATATACTTGTTTGAAAAAGTAGTACTTTATTTACAATGTGGTGATAAAAGTGATTTGTTACCTGAACAAAAGTAGTGGAGTACCAGTAAGTAAAAATCAAGGCACTTCCTTTGTGTTGTTCACAAAGTGGCATGGGGGATGCGGGGGCGAACGATAGTTATATTCTCTTGAAATCTCTAAACACGCATATCTCATATGTTTCTCAACTAAACTCATATACTGTATTGTTACATTCTATGGTCTTTATCTTTCTTTTCCCCAAAATAAATAGATTAAATAAATAATATATTCCCAAAAAATATTCATTCAACCTCCACCACAAATAATTTATTGAACTAACAAAATTAAAAACAAAATATGTTCCGCAAAACATTATCACATAGGGCTCCGCCGGTTATTAAAGTATTACCGTCAAAAAATACATTTCCATCAAAATTGCGATGGTATTGTTACCTCTCTCAGAGAGTGTAAGTGTTTGAAAGTAAAAATAATAATTCCGACTAAAAGTTAAGGAAAGTTAACGTAAACGAAAGTTAAGGAATTCGAATACTACAGTAGTTATTAATTTATCAAAACTGTTTATTATACCAGTACCTAGATTCATGGCAATAAACCTCTTTATATTCTTCATTAATTTATTGTTCATTATTGTCCCTTCTCATAAACCTCATGCGATTCTGCCCAGCATCTTTAGCCAGATGATGACTGATGACCTTGGGGGTGATGGGTGCGGGGGGGGGGTATGTGTCACTAATGAGCTTATGATGACCAGGGAGTGTGGAGGGGGGGGGGGGGGGGGTTATGGTGGTGCTTAAAAATACAATTTTTTGATGACGGTAATACTTGAATGACCCCCATACCCACAACCACATCCACAGGTACTCTCGTAATGTTCTGTATCTACAGTAATGTGAATGAATTGTGCCATTTTAATAAATTTTTTTTAGTTTTTTGAATCCTATTAAATTTGGTCGACCTAAATCAAAGGAGTTTCACGGGTAGCATTTTGGGTGTCCCTCGATGTCCAAATGTCAGTCCCCAGGACAAGCCAGGGATATTGCGAACATTTGTGGACATCCCATGGATATCCCCCACTTCGGATATTTAGGGACATCACGTGATCTCAGGACAAATACCCATTTTGGACACCATTAGGAAAATGGTTCGTGATGTAATATATTTTGAATATAGGATAACGGGATTTATTAAATTATCAATCCTGGATCCGTGAGCGGAAACGTTCACGTATATACTGTACCTATTTTACTACCAGGCAAGACACCGAACACTCTTATACCCTAATTATAATAGTTTAATTTGGTAATTAGCTTACTCCAAAATACTTTTCGAATGATACAGTGTATTCGTCTAGAAATGTCTTGAATAATAACCATTTACTTCAAGACTTATAATCTCATCTTATATTCAAGTTTATAAAGACACAATATTTCCAATTTCTAATAAAATTTTTGACATAACCTACTTATTGATTTTAATCAAATAATGTAGGCCATTCCTTGATGATGTGGGTGTGTGACTGATGGTGAGGTTGTTGGGCCGCTGGGAGTGTGCCAACATAAACGAGGTGTTGACAAGATGTGTTTTCAATGTGCTTCTTATTATACTGTACATATGTTATAGGAACTGTTCTAGTGGATTTAACCTCGAATGATAAGTTTATTATCAGCGGTCGAAACGGTAGGCCTACTGGTTCGTGATTTGGAGAGATATGATATGAATTTCAATAAAAATTAAACGATTCCAAAGTATGCATGTTGTGGTGTTAATCCTACAATTGCGCCTATAAAAATATAAATTATTTTCGTTAAAATAAACTTATCATTCGTTAAGACCAAGAACAGTTGCTAATACTGTACATTCATTCCAATTCAAAGAAACAACTTTTTACATCCTCAAATTAAGCTACTGTATAATATGTAATAAATTTGTTAAAACATTAGCAACTTGTAAAAACTACAAATTACAACCAAAATAGGCTACATACATATTGTCAACAATACTCATTGCAATACTCTTTGACAACCAAACACACGTTATATATTTTTAAGTCGCTCCTTGATAGTCAACGAGACGCCACCTTCGATATTTCATCCGCACCAACATCGGGGATCGCAAGTTGGACGGCCTCTACGATCGCACGTGATAATTTGTAAGCCTTGAATCCTCCACGTTCTTTCGTCCCATGCCTCGTTAGGGTTTCTACAACGTCACCCATTTAAAAGCGATAAACTAAACCTGCGTTTTATTAAGCCTACAGTATATTACCACTTACAGTGTACTATACGTACAATGGAGTACAGTATGGATTAAATTAAACTACAGTATAATTTGATATGTTTTTATAATATTATGCCCTATCGAACTTATTCAGTGGCCATGAAGTAGAGTAGACTGAGCGGCGGGATATCAGAAAATGAAAGTATTTCAATATAAAATTTGTGGATATCCCGGGGATGTCCCACCCAGGGTTTTACACCGCATCGCACGATGTCCCCCAGCTTGTCCATTTGGGGATATCCGTGGAATATCCGTAAATGGACTAATTAGGGTTATTCCCCTGGGGATATCCCAGGAATATCCCCAGATGTCCCCAAAGAAAGTTTTTTCCAGCAATCGATAGAGGGCAGCTGATACCCATTTTGTTTTGGGCACATTTGGGGATATCCCTGGGACATCACCAGGATGTCCTCGACATGAATGGCTGGATCTGGGTTGAAGTTAATATTATTCAGGTCTATGTCATGGAAAAACCCTAGGATTGAATGCATCCCTAAAACGAAATATTTTTCATTATAGGCATAGAATAACACCTTACCTACACCTAACTCCATTATATTGTTGGCGTTGATTAGATATGGGTGGCTCCGCATGTCAGGATGGCCGAGCGGTCTAAGGCGCTGCGTTCAGGTCGCAGTCTGGTTCTCCAGGCGTGGGTTCGAATCCCACTTCTGACAATATTTTTGCTCACTTCATACAAATTTACATTGTGATTAAATGTTGCTGTAACTCCGTTTGTCCGCCGTCTGTCTGTTTCTCTTGTATGCTACAATTATCAATGGCATATAAAATTCATATCAGTAAAACAAGACAATCCAAGTTCAGAATCATGATAAATGTACCCTGTCTGTCGGTCAGATTGACTGACTGTCTGTCAGTTTCTCTGCCCATTTTATATTGTACGATACAATTATCAATGAAATATAAAATTCTTACAAGTAAATCAAGACTATTCAAGGATAAAATAGTATAAATTGCATAACGTTGCATATGACGCACAAATAAGCAATGATGTGTTATACATCTATGGTAACTCATCATTGCCAGAAATAAGCAGCATCCTGCAGAGACCCCCCCCCCCCCTGATGCTTGCTGAGCACAGTTTCCACCGGCAGGATCAACCTTTACACAACCTTGTGATGTGGTATCCGGCTGGTGAAAATAGAAGTGGTGGACAGCAAATTAATTTATGTCTGTCTGTCTGCGTGTCTGACTGTCGGTCTGTCTGTTATTTCGTGTTTGTGTTGGTGCTGTGAGAACTGGGAAGACTTTGAGGGGCTGAAATTTTGTGATAATTTCCCCATATGCAGTAGTTTCACTACCGATCGGACATGACTTCTAAAAATATAGACTGACAATCATTTCTGTCTGCCTGTCATTCTGTCTGTTTGTCGGTCTGTTTGTCCATTTTAGTCAAGTACATTAATCTACTAAATTGCAGTATAAGAACACGCAATTGTTCCAAACTGACATTTTATGACGTCTGTGTTGTCTGTAATTGTATGACTGACTCTTTGTCATTATGTCTGTATTTTTGTCGATCTGTCTGTTCACTATATAAGGTAACTGCTACACTCATCAACAAACATAAAATTCATATGAGTAATTCAATAATATCTATTAATTGAAATTATATTGTGTTTGTTTCCAAAATTATATAGAACTTTACGTGCAATTACTGTAATTATAATTGACAGACAAGCAGACAGACAGTCGGACATACAGACAAAGTTGTACAGACCTACAGACTGGCAGACCAGAGCGTCATACGTTGGTAAAGAAACTATTATCCACATAGGATGAGTATGTTGTTGAATGAAACTAAGCCATGATAAAATATTTATGTATTGTATGTACATCCAAAAGAACAGACAACAGACAAACAGCTAGAACTCACGAACCGACAGTAACTAGGTATTAC